>QAOA01002120.1:29556-143204 GCA_003255065.1 Cercis canadensis | reverse complement strand
CTCAAACTCAAACTCTCCATTGTTAAACAGACAGAAGGAACTGACCAAAAGGGCAAGAAACCAGCAGTCACCAAAGAAGATAAAGACTGAGTTTTGCTCAGAAAATCTCAGCCCAATTTCAGTTCTAGATGTCAATGATTTTCCAATCCTCAATGACACTAATTTTTCAGGTTTGTTCTCTCAACTTCTGATTTTTCATTGAAAATTTCATCTGGGTATTCAATTTTTCTTCTTGTTTCATTCAAATTCATAAGCTCATTTATGAAAATTTATTGCAGATTATACACGTAGAAGCCCTCTAGGATCCAAGTCAAAGTGGAAATATTCAACAGAAGTGACCTTCAGCAATGGCATTGCGGAAAGTGCAAGCAAGAATAAAGGTTATAAGAGCTTTGAGGAAACAGAGTATTACACATTGCGTAATTTGACTCAATACTTTGACTTACACATTGATACTTGGAGAGCCGAATTTTGAAGGGAGAACATGTAGACTGTCATAGTGCGGCACTCCACATGTGTCAAACTATCAAAATGCGGCTCTCTATGCCATTTTAACCCTCAAAATTTGATATTGAACTAAAAAAAAAATAAAAATTGCACTGTATGTAGCCAAAATTCAGCACTCAACTAAACCAAAAACGAAAATTCAACACTTCTTTCATTATCAAAATGCGACATTGAACTTAAAAAAAAAAAAGTATTGTGGTGTCATTTGTTTTAAAAAGTACTGTATACATGAAAATTGTTTGGAAAATTACATTATTGAAGGACTTCACTCCTGTTTTTCTTTTGTGATTTTTGTAATCAATTCTTTACCATATAGGCAACATAGGTGTTACTTTTCCTTTATCAAATGCTATTTATTTGTTCATCTCCTCTCCCCGCCCTAAAACAACAAAAAAAGCTGAGTCACAATGAAGAAAACATTAGCAACAAGGTGAGATACTCATGGTAGCCTTTCCTACCATCACTAGGGGGATCCTGGTGATATGGTGAACCTGGACAAGAATGAGAATACTATCCAATTGAGCCCAGGAATCTGTTTTTTCTTTTTCTTTTTGTGGGGGAAGAGAGAGAGAGAGGATTAGGACTTAGGTCCTCGTAGAGTTATGTAAGTTAAGTACAAAATTGCTTTTTCCTATACATATCCGTTCATTCACCTAAATATTATACTTTAACAATAAAAGTATATATTTATTATACTTTTAATTTAATTACATAAATATTATATTTTTAAAAAATTAAAAATAAAAAAAAAACCTTTCAAACATATGGGTGTCTACTAGATACACCAATAGCTATGTGACATGTCCACGTGAGACATGTCAATAGTCTATTAGCATGTCCTTTCATAAACTTGACTACTTACAACATTTTTCTTTCTTTCGTTTTTTAATTCTTAAAAGGCAACAAAAATTGACATGTCATGGGGCCATCGACGTGGATGTGCCGCATTGTCATTGACGAGTCTGGTGGTCTCCACATATAGATTATGTTTTTTTTTTAATTTTTTAAAAATCGTAATATTTAAGTAATAAGTTAAATACGGTTATAAATTGGTAAATTTGTTTGTAAAATATAATATTTATGTCAAAAAGTCATTAATATTTGCATAGATTTTAAGGCTAATTCACCTTAATAATGATTATTTGAAAATAAAATACTAAAGCGCCTACTTTTTGAAACAATTTATCATTTTATCAATACTTTTTTTATTATTATTATATAATTGAAAAGTCAATTTGATGCAACATTAAGGTCATTGGGAAAAAGAGAATCGAACATTCAGAAATACAGTGTGTTTCAATTTGCCACAATTAATAAATATAAGATAAGATTAGGTGAGATAATTGATACTACTATTATTATTTGTTAGACTTAAAATTTATTTTATTGGATGAAGTATAATTTTGTCTCTATAACATTTTTTTGTAATAAATAGCCTATGACATGAGTAATAATAACAGTTGAAATACTAATTCCCTACATCAATAGATTAATTAATTAACAACAATAACAACAATAATAATATTTTAGTATTTGCCATTAGGTAGTGTTCAAGCTAACCTGCACATGCTTTAACTAATTTACCTCCTCTATCTAGTAAAAAAAAAAAAAAAAAGCCATCAATATGAATTCTAATTAATTCACTACTCTAAGATATTAGCCATGATAATAATTAAACATCTAAATGTGCATTTAGTCACATATTACATGCTCGTCTTTATTATCAAGTTAAAGTCCAGTTATAAACAATTAATGATATTTAGAATATGAAAGAATTACAAAAAGTAGATGATTAAAAGTTAAAGTTTTAAAAGAAAAATTTAAAGAAAAAAAAAATTGTTGGGGCCAAATGTTGCAAAATTCAAATTCAAATTAACAATATCTCAGAGGAAAACCGAAGTTTAACGTGAATTAATGCATGTGTTGTGGAACTTTCAACTTTCTCATCTCAAAAATATTTTATTACGGAGATTTTATGATATTATATGTGTATGTCATATTATATTGACGTAGTAAACATATATAATTTTTATATTTTATTTAATATAAAATTAATTTATTTTATTTTTTTCAAATAAACTTAAAAATAATTAATTTATACACATATCATTCACATATTAAATATTATTATATAGTATGACATATAACAAAGTATCTAAGAAAAATTATATTTCATTATTATCAATTAATCTCTATCCTTCAAGGATTTATCACTCTCATAAAATCTCACAAACTCTCTAATAAAACACGTACTTCAAATTTTTTTATCCAATGCAAATATTTATCCTGCAAGACTTGATTGCCAAGAAATATTCTTGTCACAAAAGGAAATACGAGTTATCCATCAAGATAACTCAATTAAGAAATTACCAAAATTTACTAAATCTGAATTGAGGTCAAACTCTCAAATTCTTATATTATTAGATTTTTTTTTTATTTTGGAAGTTTCTNCTTAAATATTTTATTATATGTTATACTTTATAAGAATAATTAATGTGTGAATGATATATGTATAAATTAACTATTTTTAAGTTTGTTTGAGAAAATAAAATACATTAATTTTATATCAAATAAAATATAAAAATTATGTATGTTTACTACGTCAGTGTAATATGACATACATATATAATATTATAAAAAAATTATTTTATTTTATAAAAGATATTTTCAGAGAATGGAGACTTTTCTAAATTAAATTAAAAAAAGAAAATGTTCCCAGCAATTATTAGCGCACCGAGGATTCTAGTATCTAGTAATACTAAACGGGTAATTGGAGATGGAAACACTGAAGCTCCACTTGCCTTCCCATTTCACCACGAAACTTAGAACCGGCACGACAATCCAACACATGGCAATTCACACATATTCCATTAAAGAGCTGACTCATCTGTTCCACGTGGCAAAATCACTTTCTTCCAAGTGTCAGTCACGGAAGCAGGCATCAATGCAAAAATTTTCCACCAGAAACTTAGGCCAAGCAAAACTAAAGGATATAACGGTTACCGGTTGTTTCAGCTGATAAGTGTTAATATATTTTATTTGCAAAATTTTTATGTTTGAATTTTATTATTAGTAGTAGGTTTAAATTTTAGGTTAATTATAATTTTAATTCTCTTATTTTAATCATTTTTAAACTTTTTAGTTTCTTTTTTTTTAAAACAAATAATTTAGTCCTTCTATATTCATAAAATGTATACATTTAGTCATTTTATCTTTAAGCTAAAATTTCTTAAATCTATTTTAAGGTATAAAGATTTCCGATTCATAATTTTATCGTTCATATTAAAAAATTACGTTTTGTAAACCTCCTCATAAAATTAGCTTGATCCAATGGTGAGACTCAGCCCAAAATACTAAAACTAGAAATTTTCATCTAATTGAATATCTAAATGTATTCATTGTTAGATCGAACNATTCATAATTTTATCGTTTATATTGAAAAATTACGTCTTGTAAACCTCCTCATAAAATTAGCTTGATCCAATGGTGAGACTCAGCCCAAAATACTAAAACTAGAAATTTTCATCTAATTGAATATCTAGATGCATTCATCGTTAGATCGAATTGAAATTTGGTGAAAAAGTTTACAAGTCGTAACTCTTCAATTTGAATAATGAGATTATGAATAAAAAAAAGTTTACACCTTGGCCAAAAATACTAAAACTAGAAATTTTCATTTGATTGAATATCTAGATGCATTCATCGTTAGATCGAACTGAAATTTGGTGAAAAAGTTCACAAGTCATAACTCTTCAATCTAAAAATAAGATTATGAATAAAAAAAGTTTATACCTTAAAATAGACTAAGAAATTTTGATAGGATCATAATTATATATTTTATAAATATAAAGAGATTAAATTATTCATTTTTAAAGAAGATGACCAAAAAAATTTAAATAGTTAAAATAAGATAATTAAAATGACAATTAAACCTCAATTTTATTATTAGCAATTTTTTTTTGTAAATTTTGGTTAGACTTGTAGCATATTTTATTTTAAAATAAGATAACTTCTCATCAATTTATACTTTTGTTTAAAAAAAATATAAGTAAATATTTGAATAAAATCATTAGAAAACAAATAAAAATAAAAAATAATAATGAAGAAAAATGGAAGGTCAGCAGGCCAGGTGAGTTCCTTGAAATAAACGCATCCTTTTTGGTTTAGGTTTGGAGTGAGGTTCGGTTGTGGACTTTGAAAACCAAGATAAGCACACCTCCTTTACCCTCTCCTCCCATCATCCGCCACCCACCACTACAAAAGTATAGCCCCACTTCCAATGTCCAACCTTTTCTTCTCCTTTCTCTCTCTCTACTCCTCACAAGTTACAAGGACAAAGAAACTGAGAAAGCTAATAGCGTATTGATAGAAAGTTCTCTTTTTTTCTGCCTGAGGATCAATAACCCACCATAGTCCATAGAAGAAATCAAACTCAAAAACACGAGAATCAATCAATCATGGTAAGTACTAGCAACAGTCAATGCAATCTACACATGGGTTTTTCTTTTATTCCTTTCTCTTGTTCCTCAATCATTACTTTACCGATTGTTTGTTTGTTTGTTTGTGTTATTGGGTCTGCAATTAGGGAGGTGGAGTTGCAGTTGCAGCTGGTGTGGGAGCAGAATATGTTGAAGACAAACAAGAGGAGAAGAAGTGGCCGCCATGGCTGAAGCCACTTCTCCAAACAAGCTTCTTTGTTCAATGCAAAGTCCACGCAGACTCCCACAAGAGTGAATGCAATATGTACTGCTTGGATTGTATGAATGGTGCCCTTTGCTCTGCCTGTCTCGCTTCCCACAGAGACCATAGAGCTATTCAGGTAACTATTCATTGTCTTTTTGGATCTATTATTTAATTTCATCCAATTCTTCCCTAACTTAACTCAAAACTTCCAAATTAAACGATTTTGTTATATGTATTTTGCTTCTCTACCATTCCTGCATTGTTAGGGTCCAAAACCCTTTTGATCAATCTCTTGTATTGGTTTAATCATTGGGAACATCCTTTCAATACTAAATTTACAATCCCCAAAGTCAACTATGGATGCCCACTTGCAAACTTCCCCTTTGAATTTTCTTTTCATTGAATAATTGATTACCTCCCAATTTCAATGTCCATTGCTTCAGCTAGCTTCTGAGATGATTCTTTTTTTTTAATTTTGATAAATTTTTTTTGCTTGGCCAGATTAAATAATGTGGATAATATTCTCTGATGGCTTCAATTTTTATTTTATTTTTCAAAGATAAGGAGGTCTTCATACCATGATGTGATAAGGGTGTCTGAGATACAGAAATTTCTGGACATAACAGGGGTCCAGACTTACATTATTAACAGTGCCAAGATTGTGTTCTTGAATGAAAGGCCTCAGCCTAGGCCTGGCAAAGGTGTTACCAATACCTGTCAAGTCTGTGAGCGCAGTCTCCTTGATTCCTTCAGCTTTTGCTCTCTTGGTTGCAAGGTAAATTGTTAATGTCAAACCAAATCTTTATCTTTTACTTCTTTTCCTTATATGTAAAGATTAAGCCTTTATCTCATTCTGAAAATTTTTCTATTTGGTTGTATAAAAATGGGATTCGAAACTGCATCCTTGCCTTACTTTACTAAGGATTTTATGGGGAATTAGTTTCCTCATATTAACAAAACTGTGGGAGTGAACATTCTAACTACCTTCCTCCTTTTAATTTGCAACTTTTTCTATACAAAGTAATCAAAGGAGTAGCTGTCCTTTTTTTTTCTTCTTTTCCTGTTTTTCCCTAAAAAAAAGTGAAAGGGAAAGGGCAATGCATTATTGGGTGAATTCCAATTTTTGTTGTCAGATTGCTGGAACATCAAAGAAGTTCAGGAAGAAGAAAATGTTGGGAGAGACAGATGGGTCAGATGGTGAAGGATCAATGAATGGCATTAGCAATGGAAGTGGCAGAAACAAAATCCAGAGCTTTACGCCGTCAACGCCGCCACCCACGGTGAACTACAGAACTGCCAAGAGGAGGAAGGGAGTTCCTCACAGATCTCCAATGGGGGGAGGACTCCTTATAGAATACTGATTATATAGTGCTTTTTGGTCACTTAGATTTCAATATTTATACCCAAAATAGATACACCACTTGTTCCCTCTCCCACTTCCTTCTAGTGGGAATCTTAGAAATATGTTCTATATTTTACCTTAGTTGTAACACCTGAGCCCTGTTCACTGAGGCCGGTGTTGGGAACTAATGCTTAGATGTTGTATAGAACAAAAAATAGGAGGAGGGCACACAATATAAAAAAAAAAAAAAAATTATATAAATAATAATAAAAATATATATTATATATAACAGAGTTGGGTGGACTTTGATGTTGGTATAAGAATAGCTAGCATTTATATTTATAGTATCTGATGCTAAATGTACATAGTGGTTTGTAGAAAGTGGTTGTAATTGTAATATAAAGTTAAATTAAAGAATAAAAAGGTTTATATATGATGAGTATTAATTATATTCCCTTGGTTTTGTACATGGCCATCATCGTCTTTGTTCCTTGAAAGTGCGTGTGGTGTCTGCTTTAAAGTGCATTTAATGTAACTGTAATTGGCTTTGGTTTCTCTTCTCTTCAATTTGGTGCTTAACTTTTCGGCTTGGTTTATCACAATAAAGTAGTAACTTGCCGAAATATTGGACATAAAGCACGGCTTTTTACAATGNACTCAAATATTTTACTGGAAGAATTAATTTATGTAATTTAAAATTTATTTATATAGATATTATAACTTTTTAAAACTAAAAATAAAACACAAAATCTGGAGATGAGGGAATTACTGGCCAAATTATTGGTCACGTGACGTATTCAGTGTGAACATGTCACGTCACGTAGCTAATAACGTGTCTGGTGATCTCTATCAATTAAATTTTATTTTTTTAAGAAAAAATTACAATATATTTAAAAATACTATAGATATGTAAATTTTTTTATAAAATATAATATTTAGGTCAAAGTGCGCATAAAGCACACATAAATTATTTATATTTTTAACTCTCATTTATACGTGTGGTGGAAGGTGTTCTCATGCATATCTGTTCTCCTCTCCCATTTACTATTCATGCAAGTCGCATAGTTTTATTGTTATTGATTAGTTTTATAATCCACAATGTTATATTATATATTAGACAATTGGGCATAACTAATTATAGGTAACAGAGTGGACCTCTAACTTTGTATCGTCGTCAAGATCTCAAAAATTGAATCATTTTTAAACATTTAAATAGTTAATAAATTTTAAGTTTAACTAAGTCAAAATAATTTTTTATTTTAAGTTAATTTTTTAACCGTGTAACCTTGATCTAGTTAAATTTAAAATCTGTAAATTATCTATATGTTTAACACATTGGATGATTTAATATTTCTAAATTTTTACAATGATATTAAAATTATGAGTTATTTTCGTCACCTGTAATTAGTTGTGTCAGATTTTGACCATTTTCCTTTTTCTGACAAGAAAAAAATGAATGTTAAGTTGCATTATGCAAATATAAAAGTAGTGTAAAAGGAACAGTGTGAGGATAACAGAAGTGTTGGAGAAACACTTATCTTCTATCGTTAAAAATAAAATAAAATAAAATAAAAACATGTACCCATGAAATAAAACAAAATAATGTGATCAAGTGGTTTGTTCATATGGGGACCATGAACATGGGTAGTATAGGCAGTTAGCAACAAGGGATGGAATGGAAATTGAAGAACATAAAGAGGATGGAAGCGAAAAGCTCAAACGTTTTAGTATCTAGCTGTAGATGTTTGGTGTATTAATGTGTTTATTCACATGTGAAGCTCAAAATGACTCAAAATATTGCAACATCAGTTTTCTTTTGTTTGATTTCCTATTGCAGCATTCCTACATTTGCCATTTCATTATCTACAATAATTTGATTTTTAGTAAAATTAATGATGGAACAATTAATTTTATGATTGAATTTATTATATAATTTTAATTGAATTATATTAGGAAATTCACTTATAGGTGTTAAATTACTTAAAATTAATGATAATTGAATTATTTAAATATTATTTTAGATTGAGAGAGGGTATAGTAAAGTGCACAAAATAGGAAAGGAATCCATTTTAGCATGAATAAAAGCTCTTTAAGGAGTTTCTAAAAAAAGTGTTTTTTTTTTTTTTTTTGTTTTTAACTGTGAGGGTATTTTTAGGTGAGCTTTTGTACATCGAGACTAAATCCTTTGGAAGACGATTTTAAGGGTGCACCCCCACATCAACTTAGTGCACATAGGAAAAAAAATTGTCGTGAGTGCTATCCCAAGATTTGAACATTTATTAACTTAAATAAATCTGTTGCATTTTTACCACTGAGTAAATCTATTGGAGTTAATTTTTTTTTTTTACCTTTAAGTACATAGTGACTATATTTAGAATCGAGGAGATTCAAATAGAAGAAATAGTAGTGATAAAACTAGTTTTATGACTGAAAACACTATCCATTGAGCTAAAACTCTTCCTCGTTTTTTAAGGCGCAAAATCTTTTCCAACCACTTCCTAAATAATTTAGCTGTATATGTTTGGTGTATTGATAATGTTTCTATTCACATATTGTATATGTTTGGTTTAGTTTCTAGATCTCATATATTCATTAGGAAAAAAAAAATGTTAGAGTGAGAGGTTTAAATTCATTTTTTTTTATTTTCTCAACCAAAAATTTTAATTTAATTTATTTAATAAAAAATAAAAGACAGCATTTTTGTGATTTTCCAATGAGTAATATTCTTGTGTTTTATCTTAAAAAACAAAACATAAAAGAAAGAATATGTAATAAGGATATAAAAATTGAAAATTTTGGTAAAAGACTATTATGATGTTTATGTGTCCCTAGAAGGTGCGGAAGGGTGGTGATGTTGACGTCATAATGTCCAACTACAAACTATAACCGGTATTACCGGTAACGGAAACTAATTTACTAGTCCTTTCTACGTTGAAAATTGAAAGTTGAAGGTTGAGAGTGACTCACAAAAATACAAATTACAGGCCCGCCCCGCCTAAGCCGAATCCTTCTTAAACAGTACATACTTGATTAGTCCCAATCGTTCAATGCCACGTGTCCATTAACTCCAATAATTGTATTGTATATTCTCCTGTTTTTTTCAACCATCAATTTCTTTCTTAATGAACCAAAACCCTGTCTGCGCTGTACTTTATTGAAAGCAAAATAGAAAAATCTTAGTGCATAATATTCATAATATTATTATTTTATATCTATGCAAGAATATGATGCTGATATGAATATGATGTTTAACATATTTTATTTCTTGAAATTTTTTAAAATATTTATTAATAAATTATTGAAGTTTTTATTGCGGTGGTGGTTGGTGAGGTGGCCAAAGAATATGACTATGGCCAATGAATAGAATAAAACTTTAATTTTAATGTTTATCAAGTTTTTAGTCAAAAAAAGTACAAGACGAAACCAATCCTATCAGATATGGAGTTGATACTTGATTGATAGATACTATTTGGAGTATAGCGATTATGAGAAAGATTAAGAAAGCAAAATATAACACCCACACACAAAAAAAAAGCAAAATATAANCAAAATATAACAGACGGACCCAGATTTAGTTATGTGACTTGAATCATATTGTTTAGATATGAGCCGTACATTTCATTAAAACATATTAACATTTAATGATTGATATAAATTTTAATAGAATGTATAGCTTAGATTTGAGCAATATTAACATTTAATGATTGATATAAATTTTAATAGAATGTATAGCTTAGATTTGAGCAATATAACTCAAGTCACGTGATTAAATCCAAATCCAGACCAAATGAGTAAAAATAAAAAGAAAAAAATTTCAACATTTTTCATGAAAAATAGAAATTGTATTTACTTTTTTTCATGAAAAATTATAAGACTTTGTCCATTTAATATAACTTTCATGAGTAAGTGTAAGCCACATCAAAATTTATCTTCATTAATAGACATAACTTTAATTATGAAAACTATATAAAATTATATAATTTTACCGATGTTAGAAAAATAATTAAACAATGAGCCTAATTATCACAATTTCTCCTATTCCTTTCACACCGAATATGATAGATAATGACTTCTCAAGTTAATCAAAAAATCATTAGACTCAAAATAATAGACCCTTTTAACAATTAGAGCCAACTAAGTTCATTTCCCAAGATAAAGTTAATTTGCCTATAAACATAGTTTTTGTGCAAACAATGTTACCAAATTCTGTTAATGAAAGAACAATCAAAGAATAAATGCTCCTCTATCTTCAATGGTTTTGCTAAAAAAACACACATTATATTTCCTTTATATCCCCAGATTAGCAACCTTCTCTTATGTTAACAATGTTTCTCTCTCTCTCTTTCCTCATGTGAATGAATCCTGTACCTCTTAAGAGTCTTTAAATCTTTTTTCTAATTTTTTTTGGTAATTCAAAAATCAGGGCTTAATCTTAATTTTTGGATGAAGCCAGACTTATTAAACCTAAGATGAGTCATTCCTGTTATAAAGGTCTCGTTGTCGAAGCACTTATAATTATAACTTTGTGTGGGAGAACACTTTGAGATTCTCGTCTTATCAATGAGAGACCTCAAATACAAAACCCTATTCTTTCAATTTGCTAGTGAATTTCATGGTCAGACCTCAATTAATAAGCTTGAGGTACGCAGTTGTCAATTGTCATTGTCGTTATGGTTGAAGATATACATATAATTAGACTGCACCTTCCTCTCTTTCCAGCTATGTCCACTGCTTCCTTAATCCTTATCCTTGAATTGATGAAAATGTTTTCATCACAAGGAAATATTTATTTGTTCCAGAAAGAGACATTAAAAGAATTTCGAAAGGTAGTATATACTAAGTGTTTTAATGGTTTCTCATACTATTAGGTTTATAAAAAATCTGTCTTTTTTCTTTTTTTACCATGAGGTGGATAACGAACATTAAATAGTTTAGCTAAGGATATTGAAAAAAAAAATAAAGAATATTAGAACTTCAACATTATAAGAGATCAATGTGTTATGGCAAGAAAAGAAAATTATTTATAGTACTTTTTTTAGTTTCCTATGAGATGATCTCTATATTTTTAGTTTGAGATTAATTTTTACTCAGACTTTAGTATGTTCTGATTACTAGTGTTTTCAACGAGTTCAAACTCTTGATTATCTGTGTTATTTCATTTCTCAATCTTTTCAGTATAATAAAATACTAAGAATATATATCAATAAATTCTATAAATATCCCACATTTAAAATTAAAATTAACTCATAAAAAGTGGCAACAACTTTTACAAACTCATCTAAACTTTTTTAAATGGTTTTTCTTAAATTTATCTATGATTATTAGTTGCTCTTGAATATTATAAAATAAATAGAAACTCATCTATGAGATGTACTATTATTGAACTCTCTATACTAAATGACAACGATATCACTTTGGTAGCAATTAATGAATGACAATGATTTGTATTACATAATTTTGATAGTTACACGTAAAATCTGATAATGATGAGTCATTTACACTTTCATCAATGGAAAGGAATTTCCTGCAAACATTGAAACCTCTCTTACCTGCCGTTTCCTTTTTATTGTCTGCTTGCCATAATCTTCTTACATTATTAACCACAAAATTCAAAAAAAATAAAATAAAATATTGGCACCCTAAAAGTATTATAAGAGTAAATTATTTTACTTGACTTTACACTTATCTCCTCTTTATTTTAAAAATTTACACATAAATACAATTACTTAACCAGCTATTAAGAATATTCTTTTTAGATGCATTTATTTATTTTTTCTTTTTTTTTTATGCCAAAAAGAATAAAAATGACAAGATTGCATTTATCTTAAACTCATCACTAGTCCACTAAAATGACAATTTTTAGTGTTACTTTAGTCTCTAAAAAATAACTCTGTATTAAAATAGTCTTTTGTCTTGTTTTTTTTAATAAGAGTTTATAAAACTTTTCGTATGATATGTAAAATGTAAATGTGACAAGTTTAGTAGGTGAGAGTTAACGAATAAGAATAACTATTTTAATGAAAAAAATTATTTTCCAAGGACATGTGGCATTAAAATTTTTTTAGTAATAAATTATTGTGTATATATCTTTCATAAATCAAAAATTTATTTTATTTTTTTATGCCAAACAAATTAAAATGACAAGAATACCCTTATCTTAAACCCACCCCTAAAACAGTCTTGTGATTCGTGAGTGGTGACGTGATGGTGAGTGCTCTTTGCTTCTCACTGTGTTAAAAGGCGGAAGTTCAGAGTACTAAGGGTGTGTTTGAATCTATTTTTTTTTTTTAATTATTTTTAAAAATAGCCCTCTCTTATTTTTTTTTTTAAAACAATGTTTTAAGGATAAAATTTTAAAACATGTAAACAAAAACAATCCTATCAAACAAATTTTTTTGTTTTATTTTTTTCAAAAACAAAAAACAGTTTTTTTAAAATTGAAATCAAACAAACCCTAAATCTCTTAAATTCCCATCTCAAATCGTGAAAACCTATTACATATTTGCATATCTGTCTTGGTACCCTATTCTTCTTCCTCAATTGGTGCCATCTCTCTCTGGCGTTGAGGATAGAGAATCGAGAGGTTTGGTGGAAAACTTGGATTTTGCCAGCAAGCCTCCGATGATGGAGATGACGGCACCGTCCAAAACTAGGTCAAAAATCTAATGGCACTTTTTGGGCATAGTTTCCGTCCGTCCCTCCTTCCTTTCACTTCATCTTGGACTATCAAGCAAATAGAGACAAAGGAAATTAAAGAATCAAGTGGGGGGCGAAGAGAAAAAGGGGTCGTGAGGTTCTGATTCTAGGTGTTAGTTTAAAATTTTCTTTGATGCAATTTTGCTTGTTTTTTAGCTGAGATTTATTAGACTCTTGCCACAAGAAGTTTTCTGCTAATTTTTTTTAATATTTGGGGTTGAGTTGGAAGCTGGTGATACTGCAATTTCTTTTAGATGAGTGTTGAAAATAGAAGGGATGAGAATTGGTACCATCAAGATACATTAAGGTGGCATTTAGTACAGAGATTTTTTTTAGTTCCTGTAATACATCATTGTTAAGAATCTTGTTCATGAGAATCTTGCTCCCATGAATGTTATAATTTATGTTTGATTGGCCGTAAACATTCATAAAAAAGTTGGATATTCATTCTTGAGAATCTTACTTCTTTTTGTTTGGTTTAAATATTATTTTTTTCAAAAATACCCTTACTNTTTGGATAATTTTTTTTGTTATTATATATAATTTTTATTGTAAGACCTACATATAACAAATAATATGAAAAAAAAAATACATTTTTTACACACAAAGTGGGAAAAATAAACAGTAAAAAAAATTCAAATACATTTTTTACCCACATAATTTTTTACTTTTTTTGTTGACTAAAATTAACATATAAAAATTATNTAAAAATTATACTAAATCTAATATTTTATTCTTCTCCACAAAAATAAAGTCTACGAGTTATAGTACTAACTAATGAAAACTTGTCCCAAAATCATTCTTAGAAATCTTACTTTGCCAAGTTAAGATTCTCAAGAAACTAAAAAAATTCTCTGTATCAAATGCCCTTAAGGGTATTTTTGGTGTTTTATATTTTTAAAATGCAAGAGAGTTGTATATAGGTTATCCAAAGTATAAAATCGTGAGGGAGAGTTGTGTATAGGTTTTCCATTTTGATTTGAGTCATTTCCCTTAATTATGACTAGTTTGATTAGTTATAAATAATTAGTGCGTGATGATGAATAGATTGTTGAAAAAGATCTTTTCAAGAGAGAATCATAGGAACATTCCAAGTAGACTTGCCTTTAATCACACGCATTCTCCCATAGTCGATTGATTCGCATCTTCCTTTAAAGTTATGGCCAAGGACAACAATGAAAGATGCTGCTGGTGGATTATTAATTATATGGATGAGTTTTTCATTGCAAACCAATTTGGTAATTGCTTAAGTTTCAAACCAATTCTCTTCACTGTTCCTCACTAACGATTGTATTTATAAATAGTCCAATTAAGGAGAGTTAATGTATTTACCAATTTTAAATAGCATGCATTCCCTCACAAGTCACTAGGTGAGGTGCTGCTGTGTCAAGCCTTGCAAATTAAGAAATTTCCACGAAAGTACCTAGCCCACATCTTCAATTTCTTTTCATATCATATCATAGACTTTTTCACTTTCGATCAACTCTTTGAACCAGGTCCATCATCACACTTTCATTTGCTCAAAGTCAAAGTCTCCAACCTCAAAGTCAAATCAACCCTATTGATACACCCAAAATTATTTAGATTCATGAAAGATTTTTTGTATTATATAAGTCTCTTAATGTTCATTTTGTCCGTCAGTTATTTAGGTCATCATTAGGTATATGTTAGTGAATGTTTACGGAACGTCACACGTGACTATTAAATGCTGACATGAACTGTTAAGTGCTAATATGACAAAGTAGCAATTGAAACTTTTAAATGATGGGTAAAACGATATCAGTTTAAACAAAAATCTGCATCTGAAATTGCTTCGTCATCGTCGTCTTCTTCTTCTATGTAACAGAGCTCCTTCTCCCTCCCCTCTCCCTCTCTCTCTCGCTTCCTCTCTTCCTTTCCCTCATCTTCTCAATTCCAAAATCGAAGCTGAGCCCTGTTCAATGCAATTGCTTTTTTAAAACTCTCTACCAACTTCCCATCTCCCTCCTATATTTTTACTTGTATTTGGTGCCAAGTGCCATGCACATAACATATATAATATAACCTATGCTTTGTTGCAGGGAACGTACATATTATATTATATAGTCTTCATATATTGCACTATTTTCTCTTTATGATCACAAGTATTTGTAAATTATTCAATTTTAACTCAGAGTATAATATATATATATATATATAATTACATATATTTTTAAAAAGATTTCATATGAAAGAGTTTAAGTCGTCAATAATACTATCATAATAACATCATGATCATTAAGAATAGACACACTAAAATTTGATTCGCGAGTCTTGACAATCTCTCTAATCTTAAGACTGAGTATATGAACACTTGAACAAAAGCATATTGAATCTCACCGCAAAAAATAAGTGTATAACTATATTGCTAAGAATGTTGTCATAAGCTTGTTCAAATGGGTTATCTTCACAGTAGGCCAGAGCTTAAAAGCTGAATCCATCTGAAGTTACCAAACCAGAAGACCCATGCTTTTCTGAATGTCCACCTGCTAAGAGAAGGTGCAAAGGTCCATAGTAAAGTACCACATGGTTTTGAGTATCTAGGAGATTTTAAATTTGAATCTCATTACCAAGACCATGACAGTAAACATTTGATTGGGGAAATATTTTTGTACATTACAGCTAATTGCAGAATTTAGAAACAAAATGCATTAAATTAAAGGGAATCGTTATTTTAATATTCTAGTTTGCTAATGTAACATCTTTTTTAATGTCTAAATATTTTATAGACTAAATTATTCTCATTCAAAAATAAAAAGTTTTTAAAATTAACTAATCATATATTCTCTTTCTAACTAAAAAATAGAAAGGATATTATGATTCGTCAAATTTTAAAAAAAAAATCATTTTTAAAGGAGGATAATTTAGTCTATATCATATTTAGATATTGAAAAATGTGTGATATTAGCAAACTAAGATGTGAAAATAGTAACTCCCTAAATTAAATATAAACTGAAACCATAAGAAATGAATGCTTAATCAAATCTAGATTTATAAACCATATATATATATATATATATATATATGATCCATTAATAAACAGGCAAGTAAAATTGGTTAGGCAAACTTTCTCAAAAGTCAAAACCAATCAATAACAGATGTTACTTCAAAAACTTCTCAAACGGTTTCAGCCTAGGCAGTAGACAGTTATAAACATAATTCATGCAACATCAATATTTGAGTTCATCTCACTATATAAAACGAAACAAGATGAACATTTTCATCAAACAAAACAAGTAAACATATTAGTGTACTCTTCTCAAATATTCTCATGGCTATTCTGCGGCTATGTTTCTAGCATTCACAACATATATATAGCTACTATCTCTGCTATTGAAGACACGTACTAGATGATTGTGCAAAGCATATTGGATCTCACTGCGGAAAACAAGTTTATGACAAATTATTCCATGACAAGTCTGTCACTGAGGAATGTTATAAACTTGTTCAAATTAACGGGTGAATCCAAGCTTATGGAAAGAGCGATAAGATTTTCAGCAAGTGCAACTAAGTTACCAAACAAGCAGACCCCAAAATTCAAGGTAAATGCAAGGAAAAAAAAAAAAGTTAGGCTCTCATTGTGCAAAACAAGTGTTTGAAAAACTAGTCCATCACACGACTACCACTAATCATTGCTGTGAAAAGTTTGTGAAAATGGGTTACTCTTGTCGTATTTGTGAAGAATTAACTAATTCAACAACTTGTTAGGTAAAGGCTTAGAAATTATTTTATATCTAACATGTCATCGCACGCGAAAGTCATTTAGGCTTGAAACATAGATAAAACATATGTCCATTTAAATCTTGTGCAGAAATTTCAATTTAATTGAAAAAGTATGACAGAAAGATTTGATCTCTTGACTGCTTGATTAAAGAGACTCTGATACAATGTCAAAAATCGATTCAACCTAAAAGTTTAAATTGTTAGATGAAGACCCATAAATAATTTTATATCTATCAATATTAATCTTGTGAAGGATTTGATTCGCACTAGCTCTGAGGTCAAGAAAACCATTGGATATCAAGTTTTGGAGAAGAGCAAGAAGATGTTCCATAACTGTCAAAATGTTACAAAGTTGTAGAGAGGACCACCAAATTCATATTATAGCATTTTTTTTTTTTTTTAATTCTCGGCTTCCATTTGAAGTTATAGCTCTCTAGACTTCTCTGTCATTTTCATAATTTTATCTTTTCTTTGATGTGGAGTTGGAAACTTATCATACTTATATTTATATATCCATATATTTATTATTACTGCTTACTTCAATAAAACATAGAATTCCTATTACAACCAAACCTATAGCTATGATTGAGCATCCTAATCACAATGATCAGGACTCAAGTGCTTGTCCACTTGCAAGATGTCACTGTTTAATTAATGATAATAAATTATTATTATTATTTTTACTACAGGATATATTAATAATCATATCCTACAATTACAAAAAAAAATATTATAATTTATAGAGAGCCGTTATTTTCACACGTTATTTAATGTTTAAATATGATATAGACTAAATTATATTCAATTAATATGAAAAATTTTTAACTGTGACTAAAAACTGTTTATATTAAATGAGGGTTTTTACAATTAACTAAAAACTTTTTATATTAAATGAAAGTAAATTAGTCTATATTATATTTAGCTGTGTTTTAAAAACTAGATCGAACCAGCCAGTCCAACTGGTCCTACCAGTGCATGGTAAGAAAAACGGTTTGGTTCATGCCCTTGAATCGCTGTAGCTGTTAAACCGCCTAAAATCGATGAGAATTGTATGAACCAGGCCGAATTATTAAACCGATCCGGTTTTGACAAAACTTAACGACTTGAAAAATTTGTAGAAATGAAGAGAAAATCAACCATGAATGGATTTGAACCCCATTCTATTTGCTCCAAATTCATTTTTTGCCAATACAACATCTCAANATATATATATATATATATATATTAGATTTTTATATCTTTTAATTTTTAGTTATTTGAATATTTAAGTTTGAGACTTTCACTTATGAGTTAAGCTTGATGATTTGTGTTTTATCATTCATGTTTTCTTTTTTGTGAATCTTTAAGTTTGAAATTTTTTTGATTCAACTAGTCCAACTGGTTATTTTTTGCCACACCGGTTTGTTTACTGGTCCAATTTTTAAAATGATATTTAGACATTAAATAAGATGTGACATTAGCAAAATCAAATGTGAAAATAATAACTTCTTAATTTATAATTATATCTTTAAATTTTGAAAGTATTAAGTAGCACTGACGATCTATAATAAATCATAAATTATCCTTTTACGAAGTACAATATTAAATTAACTTGAACCTAAATGGAACTGTAACAATTTTAAATTCTTTATTATTAGTCCTTACAGAATTTATCACGTCAAATAATCTAATACTAGAAGTTACTAGATGTAGACTAAAATTGAAGGCTTTGAGTAGTTGATGGCTAAAAGGAAAAGAAATGCACTCATCAATGTAAAAATGATCGATTCTTAGCCTCAGCATATTATCTTAATTAGAGATATGCTCTATGTCATTCTACTGATTCTTTAGAAACTATAATTTGTTCCTTCTCACCTAATCTTCTGTCTGGTTTACCTTTTTTTTTTTTTGGTAAAATATAGCTCCACCTTTATAAATGAGTATATTACATATTAGGGGTCCCAGCTTCTACTTTTGATCAAACTTGCCTAAGCAATGATGTCAGTTAGTTTGGTTGTTGTCGTTATGATCCAAGTTTTTATTGCCATGTCAAAGTATATATAAGAATATTGAACTCCTAAAATACCAAAAGTATATATCTTACATATCAATTTGCATTTGCTAGCATACCAAACTCTCCCTAAAAGTGTGGCAATCTTCTTTGATGTTGTTAGGTTTCAGCAGTTTGAATTGGCGGAAAGAAAATGAAGGAAAATTATGTCAACAGAGAGTTAAATTATTTGTAAGAAGAGGGTTTTGTGTTCGAAGTCTCTTATTGACAAAATAAGAGTCTCAAAGCGCTCTTTCACATAAAACTACAACTATTGGTGCTTCGACAACATGATCCCTAAAGCAATGATGACTTGTTTCAGGTTTGATAAGTCTGACTTTATATAAAAGTTAAGATTAGACCTTAATTCCTGGGTTAACGAAAAAAAAAAAATTGTTGTATCTATCATTCTCTTAGGACCAACGTAGATGTATTTATTTAAGGATAAATTTGTAAATATATGTAATTGATACAGGAAGTGGCCTTGCGAGTCTCATGGGTCAAACTCAAATTTATGTTATGTGGATCCCTCAAGACCAACAACTCACTTGATTATTCCAATTAGTTTCGTCCACCAAAAAATCTAGACTAAACAAGATATCTGTGCAGATAGATGCTTTTAAGAATAAGGTCCCCAAGTTTGGCATAAGCTTTTGAAGAAAATATCAAGGGAATTTATATTTTCAAACATCATATATTCATGTTTCAATATGTAAGAAAACTTGAGTTGTTGTTGTAGCCATTCTAGCTTCTCTAGGTGGAGTGTGTTATTGGGTTTTTCTTTGGATTTGTATCCAATTTTATGTTATATGATTATTTATGTTTATTAAAAATATTAGAGCAAACCTACATTTGCATCTCTGAAAGATTCAAGATTTAATAAAATAGTCATTGAAAAAACTGATATANAACTGATATGCATAACAAAATAGTTCAATATTTGTTAAATTTTAAATCTTTTAAAGACTATTTTGTTACGCATATCAATTTTTTCGATGACTATTTTGTAATTAGTGTTCTTTTAAGGACTATTTTGTTAAATCTTAAATCTTTCAGAGACACAAATATAAATTTACTCAAAATTAATATGACAGTACATTGTTGTTAATTCATATGAGCTTTAAGTTAAATATAAAATTCATATGAACCGAACATTAATTATGTAACATAATCGAATACAAATCTTTTTTACTTAGTGATCGTTTTAATGTGTGGGTGTATTTCATATTATATATTTCTAAGGGTTCAACTCCTATTGTTTGTACCTATTTATTTTTAATGAATAAATACTTCTTATTTTTTAAAAGAAAAAACTCACATGCTATTCTTAACCTTAAAATTAGAGATAATTATTGTTAATTCACTCAAATCACAAATAGTTTCAAGTGTGTGACTAAAAAAAAAAAAANAAAAAAAAAAAAAGATCTCCAAGTGGGTTACAATTATTGTTAAATTTTTAAAAATTACCTTTACTAATGACCATTGACATACATAGGATGACCACTAGTCAATATACGATGAATATTTAAAAACATATGTCACCCTTGGTCAATATGCAATAACCATTGATCGGAGTAAATTTAACAACTTAACAATACATATGACCCACTTAAAATTATTTATTTGAGTAACTTAATAATAGTTGTCCTAAACCAACCCAACCCAAGCCACTTCATGTTAGGTTGGTTCGGGTCTGGAAAATTGTTCTCCTAAGACGCAAGCCAAGCCATTTTGATTGGGTTGGTTCTAAACTGAACCCAATCTAGCCCTTGTACACCCCTACCTATTAGGCTGTAGCCTGAGTTAACGAGAAGTGTGGTCTTAGCAAAATGGAGGCATGCATAAATCTCAAGAAATTTATTAATAAGTTTTGACCTTAGAAACACGGGGACACATTTTTTCACCACGTACCAGTTTCAGGGATGTGTGGGAAATGCGAAACATGTCCTACTGAGCGGAAACGTTAAAAATTCATTGTCCTGGTGTTTTTTTGTTTTTTGCGTTTCGAAACTCGGAGTTTCGTCAAAAGCAACGCATGCGAAACACAAGGAATGAATCCCGGTCAATTGCGCACGACGTCGTTTGGTGGCTTGGTAACTTCTTTAAGTGGAACGGCGCCGTTTTGGAGATGACCGGTTCCAGCCATTAGTGGAACGACGCCGTTTCGGTCTTCTGTGTGATGCCCATATAGCCAAAAACGACGCCGTATTGAAGTGAGCCCCAATTTTCTTCCCCAACTCGCATTCAAAACCGAAATTGGCCAATTTTTTCACCATTTTCACCCTAGTTCCAGACTTTCAGCTCCAGCACCTCTTTATCCTCCTTGGTGGTGTCTTAGTTCTTCCTCCATTACTGAACCAAGTGAAGGCTCAATTGATTGAAGGCTATTGAAGATTATTGTACAATCAATTTTGAGGTAATATTTAATACTTGTTAGTTGTTATTTATTTGCTAAGAATTTATGTTGATATTTTTTAATACTTGAGAATTTTAAAATTATTCATTCTAAGGATTTTTGNTAAAATTAAAACCATTTCCACTCAAAATAATGACGACTAAAACAATATGTAATGTTGCAGAGGAAGGTAAAAAGAGCATTAGTTCCTTGTTAGCAATTAAGCTATTTGGTTTAAAGCTCAGTCAAAAGGAAAATGTTGTACAGACTGGAGAATAATCATTTGAATTGCGAAAATGAAAAAAAAAAAAAAATAGAGTGGAATATTAATAAGTATAACAAACTTCAGTAGGATAAGTAAATTCTATACAGAAAACGAACTTTACTGCAACTTTCCACAGAATCAGGATCAAAAGATGTAGACATACGTAGAAGATATATGGTTTTCTCTTGTTTCGTCAAATAAAGCTCATTTGATGACAAAAATTATAAACATAAGACAACATTGCATGAAAGCCTCAGCAATTTCGTTACAATTTTTACCAGCATAGACGTTTAACAATGATAGTATGTACAGAACTAAAGGATATGAAACAAAGGAATACATCTAATGAAAGAATATGAGAATTCAATGAAGTGGGCATAACCCACCTGATTAGAAGCTGGAAATTTGATCAGAGCCAACGTCAGATCGAATATTGGAAGTATCAAGTTGGTATGCAAAAGATTCAGCTAACTTGACTGCATCAGAAATCCCAAGCCGAGTTCCCTGTTGTCCAACAACAGTAGCTGCAACCTTAGATGCCATTGTACCTATTCTTTTCAAATCTAATGTACCTCTTAAGACGCCATACAGAATGCCAGATGCATAAGCATCCCCTGCACCACAAGTGTCTAGTGGAAGGCAAGGAGAGGGAGGGATATATACAGCTTCTCCTTTTACACCTATGTAAGAGCCTCTGGGCCCATCAGTAACAGATACCAGAGGAACAAAATGGCTCAGATACCTTGTAGCTGAAGTAGAGCTTTCTTTTGTGTCAAAATTACAGAGAGCTCTAGCTTCATCACTGTTTGCAAAGACAACATCTGCATAGTTTCCAATAATATCCCTGACAAGTGAACAAGATACAGTCATTAATACAAACAGATATGTGCAATCTCACAACTTCATATATCAGTTATAGGAAATTTTTAAAAAAGAAAAAAGAAATCACATCCCATCATATCAACTTCTCAATCTAATTAATCTCCTAAGACTCATGAGAGAAAACTTAATTATTTGGTTCTTGGAGATCAAACTAAGCAGTCTGCTTATTTTCCCTTCAATTCCCCTTCACTCAAACCGGTGAGGTCGGATCAGAAAAGATCTCTGGTAAGGAAATTGAAAGAAATAAATGCTGGTAGGAGATCTTGCACACATTTGAATATGTTCTTATAACAGCATAAGCTTGTACGAAAGAAATGTGGAAGATTAAAGAAATATCCTCCAGCTACCAATAAATCTTTGTTGTCATGTACAAGCTTAGTTTTGCGAAACATTAATTGCAGGGGATCTTCTAGATTGAAAAAAGCAAAAAAAAATTTGGCAGATATAGTAGTTACAGAGCAACACATGTCTCTCAGCACGCAGGCACACACACAGAAAAAAGATGCCTACCTCTTAATGCTACTAAGTAGAGACACTGAACACGTGCAGAGAAAAGAAGACCAAGAATTCCTGATGCAGTATAAGACTCATATTTTTTAACTTAATGAACTCGTTACTATAGAACGCACCCATTATTACTGTTCCCACCACACCTAAGTTAATGGGATGGAAACTACATACAATTTGAAATATGTCCGAAAAATGAATAAACAATCAGAAGGAAAACAAAGTCAAGTTACAAACTTACCAGAAATCATCAAAATGTCTCTCAATGCAGGAGACATCTGAAGCTGTTACAGCAACCAAGGCACCACCTCTGTGAGCTTCTTCACATGCTTTTGTGATCGTTTTGATTGTATCAGGAAGTTCAAATAGATACCCTTCAACAACTAGAATGTTGGTCTTGGAAATCAAGTTAGCCAGGCATGTGTCAAAATCAACAGTTGAGGATGTACCCTGACACCACAAACCAGAAATATTAGCATCTCCACAGATTTTCATATAGTCACAGGAAATAGATGAGAGCAGATACAATTAGCCATTGCAAAATGTAAATGCAGCTCTACAAGTCCCCAAAATAGCATACCAAGTGTGGACAGAAGCAAGCAAGAAATGGAAAACCCACTATGACTATCTGATAAGTTTATCAGCTATTAGAAAAATTGAAAAACTAATGTTACTTGTTTAAGAGAGAAAGAATATTTGAACGATCAATTAAAAAATCCCTGGGCTTCAAAAGTATTAGAATTTGGAAAAAGGCCGAATCAAGGCACTTTAACTACATTCCAGAACAATAATGTTGGGAAAAAGGGTGAACCAGTAGTTAGAAATACTGTGGTTTCGTGTCTTTGTCAACTATTTAGTAAAAGTGTAAGGACTTTAAATCAAGTCTATTTCCTATCATTTCAACTAGCCCCAATAGGTATTCAATTGCATGAAACTTTCAGAACACAATTTCCAAAACTCACCTTTGAGTGCATAGAAAGTTTTAATAGTGTCTTTACAGCATAATTCATTCATAGATTGATCCTTAAACAAAAAAATAACAGTGCACTAAACAATGTACATAGTATATAGTATACCAATGACAAGACTTTTCATATTCATTGTTTGGGTATAAAGAGAAGTACTTTTAAAATATTTGAAGTACTCCTATATTTATCTAATTCAACCACCTTATTTGGACGCACAAATATGCTTTCAATGAACAGTGCATTACTTAAGAGCTAGAATGGAGGTGGGCAAAAGAAAATAATAAATGCTCTGTTTCTTTTTTGTGCTAATAAAGATGCAAGAGGTTGTATTAATAAATTTACATAGAAACTCCTCATCAAAGAATCCCAAATTCCAAAAAAGACGTAGCAGATTATGTATATTTATAAATTTTGTCATGGATAGCATACTTTACCTGATATGCAAGCATTGTGCGTTGGGCATCTGGAGTTGTGAGAACAATAACTGTCCCAGTTGTCCCTTCCTTGATAGGTGGAGAAAGAAATTGCACATTTGCTCGACGCAATTTTTCCCTATGAAAAAGCATTAAAAAAAAAAAAAAAAAAGTAAACACGTGGTAGAGGTGGCTTGCTGAACTTAGTTGCAAAAAATAAAATAACTAATAATTCGAAATCACATAGTTGAAACTTTAATTAATTTGATGAATTTGGAGTCTGCAATGATGTTAGAATGAAGATGATTTCATCTGGTTGTTTTCAATTTAAGAATGTAAAGCAGTAAATGAACACTCGTCTAGGAAATTGAAACTTAAGAAGAATGTACGACATAGGATGTGCAGCTGTAGTTCTAGTAGGTTTTTTTTTACGTGCAATAGATGCGAACATGTGTGCTTCTTGTGTATTAACTTATTTGTAAAACATTTTCCTGAGAATTCTTTCTATGATCTGCTGAAAAGAGAAATATACAGACTTCTCATATTTAGAATTTAGAGCTATAGAAACTACTTAAACTGAATTGATAACCCTAGACCTTAAAACTAAATCCCTGATGATATAAGAAATCCCATAAGAAGACTCCTGGTCACAAAACAGCCCACGTCAAGTAAGTTGACGAATTACAGAACACCCCTAACTTTTTAAAACAGATATTCTAAAAAAAGTAAAATATTACTTCCTAAAACGTAAAAAAATAAGAACTTAGCATTAATTGATAAAGGCAGTAAAATCAGCACCAGAATCAAACTTAAGACTTAGTTCACTTTTCATTGCCCTTTGAGCCTACATTTTCTAATCCTTTCTAAGGCCCCTCCCAGTTAGAACTTTCAATTGGTCTGCAGTACATAATAGAGTTAATACTAAATATAAAGATCGGCCGAGAAGACCTTATGCAAGCTCTCTCTCCAGTTATTTATATCATCCCCACAAAAGTTTTGAGACTCATAACAATCTGTTTTCTGTTGGTTGCAAGGATGATGCGCCTTGCCTGCAATTCTGTGGTGAAATAACCAGCCACAACCCAAGTATCCGGAACAAGTAGTTAAAATAACTAATAAGAAAGTGCAGCTGTGCAATAAAAGAGAAGGCCAACCTGTAGAAGCCACCCAATGGATCACTCCCTACACTGCCTGCCATTGCCACATTTAAGGTAGGACCTCCAACAGGGCTACTGCCAAGCCTTGCCAATGCAACTAAGCTATTGGAAAGAGATCCACCTGCTGCAGCCTTATAGCTGCAACCATCCATAGCCCGCAAAACTCTTCCTCTTTCCTCATGATACACAACCTTCCGTGTTCCCTTCTCTAATCCCAATTTCTTCAAGAACTCATCATCAACTGTGCCAGAAAAGTCCACCTAAAAGAATTGGGGAAACAACAGCTTTAAGATTCATTGCTATTTCCAAATTTTGTTCATTACAATGTCATTATATATGACCCTTAAGCATACCGGGAGAACACCCTATCAAAAACGACAACTTGGTTTTATTCTAATTGTAGCTTTAAAGAAGAAAAAAGACAGAGAGAAGGGGGATTACTATCAAACTTTCTCATTTATGGATCCTTTTTATCTGCCACAACCATGTAAGATAAATGATGGCATCAGTGTGAATAAGGAAAATTCAAGCCGCCCTTCCCTCCTTTTTGTCTCTTATTTGTGACATTTTTCTTTCTTCATCCCCATTCCTTCGTTTATACAGGAAGGTAATTGTTTTCATTCAAAGAAAGCAAACAACACAGAAGGGTCGTCATACATCCAACAGTTATTCTATGTATATATTATAATAAAAGCTAATCTCCAGATATAAAGAAATAGTCACATTCACCCCCTACCATATGAAAGAAAAAAATCCAAATTTATGTGTAAGGGACCTCTGAAATCAATGATACCGGGGGCGGGAAGAAGTAATTTTTGTTTACCCAAAAATTCTCTTTCTCTAACTATAAATATATCACGAACCAAAGGAAAGGGTGAAGTATATGTTTATTAGTGCTAACTCAAAATTTTCTTCTTAAGCTCTTGCCAAAATAATGAAATAGCATAGTTATTGGGAAATAAAGTTACCATGGCTTGACCAAGACCCAAGACATCCCATCTTTCAGGTAAAAGTAAAGAACCAATAGTCCCCTCTATTTCCTCTATTTTTTCGTCGTCACTAACGCCCTCTTCATCATCATCTTCTTCGCCTTCATTCACAGTATCATAGTCTTCAGCTGCTCCATGGCCTCCACGGCTAGAATACGAAGAGGCCCTGAAGTGCCCACCTCGGCCAGTGTTCATAGTAAGGAAAATTGATTTGAGTCTGAGCCTGTAATGGCAAAGAATGAAATGGGTATTGTGGCCATGTGGTGGTAATTGTGGAGGATGGTGATATATGAAAGAAGGGTGAGGCGAGAGAGTTGGAATTAGAGAGCGAAGAGAGGTGGAGATGTGATGAGGAGAAGAGATAGGAAAAGAGAGAGACATGCTAGTTTCTCTCTATATTGTATATTGGGAAGCACAAGTTTCCACCGCCCTTTCTTGCTTAGGCAATGGAGGATACACAAATGGCAAATCTCATTCTCTTATGTACATATAACACTACACAAGAGAAACGAAGACGATAAGGAGCTAATCACTGAAATTACATATTAACCCTATCAGCCTACCCTTGTTGAATGGGAAGAACAAGGGAGATTCTGGGAATGCCAATTGCCGGAATAATTCTGACCATTTAATTAATTAAATTTTCTTTTTCTTTTAAAAAAAAAAAAAAGCGGCAGGAGGAGAAGCTTAGTCGTATTTTGCAACTTCCTTTTTATTTGTGGAATTTATCAAAATAGGTCTACTTAAATACTTTTTTGGTGACAAAAACACCACTATAAACCATAAAAATTTACAAATATTGTCCCTGTTCTCCGTCTTTCAACTTCGACTTTGACAGATTTTCGCAGCGTGGCGACTCAGAGCTTTTGTTCTTTCTTCTTATTGATTCAACGTATATTTTTCATTGTTTTTCTTACTTTATTATGAGCAAAAGAAAGCTCAAGACTTTACTCTCTCGCTCAATCCCTTCTTTGCACTCTCCTAAATCCCTCTCCAATTTCAACCCCTTTTTCCTTTCTAAGTCTTCTTTATTCAAATTCTCATACCAATGTAATCGAATTTCTACAAAGGACCTATTCTCTACCATTGTCCGATCCATCACTACTAATTCTTCAGAGGACAATCTCAAAGGATTGGTTCATCCTGATGACGATACATTTTTAGAGTGTAGTCCGCAGTCGCAGGCCAAGACCGATTTGACAGATGAGTATGCGTTTTTGCGCAATAGTTTGTTGGATTCTACTGCTGAATGTGGGTCAGCGCTGCAAAGGGTTGATCCTGGTGAGTGTTCTAATGTGGCTGTATTGATGTCAAATGCAATTAGGAGTACCGGTGATGTGTTTAGTATTGAAACCCTGAAATTTCTTAGGCAGTTCCGTGGAAAACTAAACCAAACTTTAGTGGTTGAGGTGTTGAATCTTGTAAAAGTTCCAGAATTGTGTGTCAAGTTCTTCTTATGGGCGGGTCGCCAAATTGGCTATAGTCACACTCAAGCAGTTTATAATGCTCTGTTAGATATGCTGGGATGCAATAATAACGATAGAGTGCCTGAAAAGTTTTTACGAGAAATCAAGGATGATGATAAGGAAGTGCTTCAGAAGTTGCTTAATGTTCTCATTCGGAAATGTTGCCGTAATGGGTTGTGGAATATGGCGTTGGAAGAGTTAGGGAGACTCAAGGATTTTGGGTACAAACCTTCTCAAACAACTTATAATGCTTTGGTTCAAGTTTTTATTAAAGCTGACAAGTTAGATACAGCTTATTTGGTTCACAAGGAGATGTCAAATTCTGGGTTTGGTATGGATGGGTTTACTATGAGTTGTTTTGCCTATGCCCTATGCAAAGCAGGCAGGTTGAGGGATGCTTTGGCACTGATTGAGAAGGAGGAGTTTGTGCCTGATACTGTATTTTATAATAGGATGATTTCTGGGTTATGTGAAGCTTCGCTTTTTGAAGAAGCTATGGATATCTTGAACAGAATGCGCTCTGATTCTTGCATTCCTAATGTTGTGACTTACAGGATTTTGCTTTCTGGTTGTTTGAGAAAAGGACAACTGGGCAGGTGTAAGAGAATTCTCAGTATGATGATTACCGAAGGCTGTTATCCAAGTCGTGAGATATTTAATTCTCTAGTACATGCTTATTGCAAATCAAGGGATTACTTTTACGCCTATAAGTTGCTTAAGAAAATGGCAAAATGTGGTGTCCTGCCAGGTTATGTGCTTCATAATATATTAATTGGTGGTATATGTAGCAATGAGGAAATGCCTAGCTCAGATGCACTAGAATTGGCTGAGAAAGCTTACGATGAGATGCTTGATGCTGGGGTCGTATTAAATAAGGTCAACGTGAGTAACTTCGCACGGTGTCTTTGTGGAGCTGGAAAGTTTGATAAAGCGTTTAATATTATACGTGAAATGATGAGCAAGGGTTTCATTCCTGATGATAGTACTTATTCTAAAGTGATTGGTTTCCTATGTAATGCCTCGAAGGTAGAGAATGCTTTTGTGTTGTTTGAAGATATGAAAAAAAATGGCATTGTTCCTAGTGTTTACACATATACTATCTTAATTGATAGCTTTTGTAAAGCTGGTCTTATTGAACAGGCTCGCAAATGGTTTGATGAAATGAAAAGGGATGGTTGCAGTCCTAATGTGGTGACTTATACTGCTCTTATTCATGCCTTCCTGAAAGCAAGAAAGATGTCTAATGCAAATGAACTCTTTGAAATGATGTTGGTAGCTGGTTGCAAGCCTAATATTGTTACATATACAGCTTTAATTGATGGTCATTGCAAGGCTGGGCAGATTGAAAAAGCTTGTCAGATCTATGCAAGAATGATAGGTAACATGGAAACCTCTGATATGGACATGTATTTTAAGTTAAATGAAAGCAACTGTGAAGAACCAAATATTGTTACATATGGGGCTTTGGTGGATGGTCTATGCAAAGCAAACCGGGTCAACGAGGCCCGTGAACTACTGGATGCTATGTGGGTTGAAGGTTGTGAGCCTAACCAGATAGTGTATGATGCTCTTATAGACGGGTTTTGCAAGACTGGAAAGCTTGAGGATGCCCAAGATGTATTTGCCAAGATGTCGGAGCGTGGATACAGCCCAAATTTATATACCTACAGCTCTTTAATTGATAGGCTGTTTAAGGATAAACGATTGGATCTTGCTTTGAAAGTGTTGTCTAAGATGCTAGAAAATTCTTGTGCTCCGAATGTTGTTATTTACACAGAGATGATTGACGGCCTCTGTAAAGTTGGAAAGACAGATGAAGCTTACAAGCTCATGCTTAAGATGGAAGAAAAGGGCTGCAATCCAAATGTTGTAACTTATACCGCAATGATTGATGGCTTTGGAAAATTAGGTAAAATTGAAAAGTGCCTTGAGCTATTAAGAGATATGTGCTCAAAGGGTTGTGCTCCTAACTTTATTACCTACAGAGTCTTGATAAATCATTGTTGTTCCACTGGTCTTCTTGATGAGGCTCACAAACTTTTAGATGAAATGAAACAGACATATTGGCCAAGGCATATATCAAGCTATCGTAAAATAATTAAAGGCTTCAGCCAAGAGTTTATAACCTCTATTGGGCTTTTAGATGAGTTGTGTGAGAATGAATCAGTGCCTATTCTTCCCGCATACAGAATTTTAATTGATAATTTTGTCAAGGCTGGAAGACTGGAAGTTGCTTTGAAGCTGCTTGAAGAGATTACCTCATCTTCAAACTTTGCAGTTGCCGACAAATATTTGTATACTTCTTTGATTGAGAGTCTCTCACATGCAAGTAAGGTTGATAAAGCCTTAGAGCTGTATGCAAACATGATAAGTAGGAATATTGTTCCGGAGCTTGGCACATTTGTCCACCTCATCAAAGGCCTTACTAAAGTTGATAGGTGGCAAGAAGCACTTCAATTATCATATAGTATATGCCAGATGGTTAGTCATACTTGCTCTTTCTTGATCTATGAATTACCAAACACTGCACACTACTAGGATATATTTCTTCATGATTGTTTGCTTAGTTCTTCTAGTCTTATTAGGCTAAATTACTGTTGGAGTCCCTATAATTTTCATGACTTTTCAATTTTGTCTCTGCAAGGTTAATTTTTTCAACGTGTCCTTAAAAATATATATTTTTCCGATGAGATCCAAATTCAGACAAAATCACCAGATTAATTACTGGGATGTCAGCAAATTTAGTCTGAATTTGGATCTAATTGTGTTGGATAGAAAGCTTTTGACTTGAGATGCTACTCTGACAAAACTACTCTTTAGTTCTACTAGTCCCTTGATTTACTTGGAATAGATATACTTTGTCAAAGAATATTAGTTAATATCTTATAATTCTAGGAGATGCTTTGACTGAAGTGATGCCTAGGAGTTTTTGTAGAAACCATAATTTTGCCCATATTGCAAAGGCTACAACAACTCAAGGACCAAAAATTTGTTTTAGTACTTAGTAAGTAGCATCTTATTGATTGAGCTTTAGAATTGTTATGCCTTTACTGAACCAATGTTGCTAGTGGGTACGGCAGGATTATCAAATTGCTGATGTTGAATGTTGTAATTTGAAATACATAGTAGTATTCTTTTTATTTATTTATTTTTTCAGGGTGACCTTAAAATCATGAGGTGTGATACTCCTAATTACTCTTGGAATTTATTACAATGAAACACGACTGTTAGGGCTTATGACCAAATAGACCAATACTAGAAAATCACAAGTAGTATCCAACATCAGAGTGTTCAGTTAGTTATATTGGCATATTTTAAATCGACATTTATGCTTCTCTATTAACTCAGCAGGATATTCGTTGGCTTCAAGAAGAAATATGCGAATGAGTTAAACTTCTGATGCAGAGACTAGAAGTAACTGAAGGAAAATGAACACAAACAGAGGCAGGATAGGAAAACATGGTCTAGCTGGTAAGAGAATGCTCTCTCCATCTCTAGTTTTGAATGATGCCTTCCATCTCATTATTGATCTTCATTTGTGTATGTTCTGCAGTTGAGGTAATGTCAACAGCAATAATTGTAGCAGAAGCATGAGGTCTTCAAAGAACTCTTGAAAAGATGCTTTTCATATTCCATTGATCTCGAATTTCTGAAGTCTTGCATTATTGTTCCTCAATCGTGACATCATGCTGGGTTTAATAATTTTGTGGTTGATGGTCATGATTCTGCCTACAGCTGAGCAGTAGCTGCAGTACCCAGGTGTTCTCCATGCAGCGATGAACTTAGGGCCATGTGAGAATCTATAGGCATCAATATCAAAGTCACCACATCTTTGGTTCACTTCGGCTACTTCTAAAAGTAAAAATCTCTTTGAAGATGGATAAGAGGAGGCTCTATTTATACTTATTGCATTTCTATCGGGAAATGGTTAAAAGAGACTCGATTTACCTTATCTGATGATAGCTTCTTTGATACCCTCCAAAATCCAGGGTATATGTCCCTGCTAAGGTGTGTCTAAACACTGATTGTCAATAGTTAGACTTCTCATCATCAACCATTCAATGAGTGGTTGAATATGGATATGCCAATTGAAATTGTGGCTTTGTATAATGTAAATACAGTGCCAAGAAATAAATAATTGCAGTATCTTACCCTAACAATTTAAAGGCAGCACATGATAGGTCCTGCCATTCCCAAAGTTGGAAAAATCTTACAGATGATGAGGAATATTAATTTATTTCAGTCAGAAATGCTGTCATTCTTTATGCGTACTGTTGATTATGAATCTGTCTGGATAGAGGGACATGTTCATTGATGTTGACAGAGCCATATACATTTTATTTACTTAGCTTATCTGCATTTTGAGCATGTTATGTTGAGCAACTTTTGGGGTGAGGAAATGGAACCGTCAACAGCTGTGGATAGAATGACTCCTTCATTTTATTATTGGTAGTAATAATTTCATTTTGGCCCATTTTTTAACTTATTCAGTTCGATGCAGAATTTGTGGAATGAAGTACTAGCATTCAGGTATGAAGTTTATAACTTGTCAGGTTTTGAGGCAGTTTCTTCATGTCCCCTTTTAGCAAATCCAGTTCAGCTGCCTTCTCCAAAATGATTAATCATTTCCTTCCATTCCTATTTTTGTTATCAATATTTTTTATGACTCACATGTCAGTCGTATCTCCTATAATTTAACGAGGGGTGGCACGTCCTTAGGTGTTTTATTATTATTATTATTATTATTTTGGTGCGGGTGGGAGTGGGAGAGGGGGGGAGAGAATGGCCCTCCAATTTTTTTTTAAAATAACAAAAATTTCCCTTTACTTTTTCACATTTACTCTTATAATATCTATGTTTGGTCCCCAAAAAACTTTATGTTTTCTGTAAAACTTAGATCTTTATACTTTGGCCCGTCCAAAATTTTCAGTCTAGCTCTGCCCCTGGGTTTAACTGCATTGACACCAAGAAATGCCAGCGGAGATTATATGTAGTTATCAGTGATTTATCCCTGATTGTGTTTTGCTTATTGTTTGATTGTCATTTTGTCCTCATGTATATCTTTCTCAAATGTAGATCTGTGCAGCTAATCGCACTTAGTGAATGTCACTTTTACAATTATCAGATATAATATTTCTTTCTGGGTTTAATCATAAATATCCTCGATTTTCCTTTTACCTTGGACCTTGTCTTTGCAAATTTACTGATCAAAGGTATCAAGATTTATTGTTGTGGCCCTATTTAAGTTTTTGCATGAAACACATTTCTAAGGCATATCAGCTTATGCAATGAAAGTTATGGCTAATTTTGCCTTGTTTGAGGAGTTATTGGTAGATATATGTTATATCTTTGCTGGAGGTAGAGTTTTGTAGTGGTGGTGGTGGCAGCAGTAGTGGGAAATCACTTTGACAAGCTTTTTATTATATCTTACATTTGCCTGAATCTGGCCAATTGCCTCTGTTAACATTCATGCAGGCATACCAATAATCATGTTTATTCTTAGCTTCTCTAGTCTAACACAGTTATTGAGTGACTTCGATGGCTTTTTTTTTTTTTTTGGATGCCAGTTTTCCTGCTTTCCAGCCTCATTTTAGCACATTCCTGGGAACTTTCAATGGAGCACCTCTATCTTGATGGCTTGCCTCCTTGTGTCATCCATTCTTCTGATGATGTGGTCTTCGAGGGGATGTTTATAATTATAATTCTTGTTGAAGAATGCAAGAGAATGAGAAGAGACATACAAACAATTGTCAAATTCTTATTTTGCATTGAACTTGTACCTAATCTGCAGTTAGTTGTGTCTGCAAATGTATTATGTCATTATCTTAGGCCGAAAAGATTTCACAATTTATGTAAAAGCACCTTCATCCTAGATGCCAGGCATAGGACAAAAATAAAGCTTTGCAGATATGGCAGAGATTTAAAGCACTGAGCTTTCCTAAACAGAAGTCAATTGTCACATACAATATGCCAGAAAAGTTGCTAGTATAAAACATGAGCTAAACCAAGAGGGTATCTAATCTAAATGCAGCAAGCGGACGATCAAACTAGCAGTAGAAAAATCATTTATTTAGTGATTCATTGGCATTTGAAAAAAGCATAAAGTATGAAAAAATGAACTATGTAACCAGCAATAGCACTAAGAATTTCCTTGTCGTCTAAGTCTAAATCCTAAATGCTTAATAGATAAACATAACCTACCAAGTCACAAACTTACATAGCCACCACACCAAACAAGAGCATAGCATACATTAATCAAAGCTCAACTGCACTAAAAGAAATCGAAACATCAAAGAAAAGCCTCAAAACTTTGATACTTAAATGGTTGAGGCAAATAGAAGCAGCAAGTGTAAGAATCAAATTTGAATGACAAAAACACATTTCAAAATACCAGTAACCTAACATAAATGCAAACAACATGATTGAAATCCACGAATTTCAAAATAATTAATCTTTTACTTTCATTTATTGATTTTATTCAATACTCACCGGGTTTTAGGATTTTTATATCTATAAAGGATATGGAAACAAAAGTTAGAGTTGAAGGCTAAAAAGCTTTGAAAGGATGAACTTTTGAAAAGGATTCAAGAATAAGTAAATATTTTTTTCAAGCAAAGTACTTCTTTATTTAAGCACACTCTTAATATAGATGCACAACCCAATAATGCTAATTAAGTTCATATCTTCTACTTAAACTGAGGCGTTTCAGAATGAGATAGCATTTTCTCATCCTATATTTTTNAAAAAAAAAAAAAAAAAAAAAACCAAAAAAAGATGCTAGCTTTTCTAGCTAGATCGTTAGAATGTGTGTGCTTGTGTTAATTTATGTTATTATTATGAACCTTAATAATTAAAACTAAAATTTTTATTGAACATTAAAGGACGAAGGTGCATACGAACCTGTTGATCGAATGCTGCTGGGGTTCTTTCCTCTCCGATTCCCATTTCACATTTCCGAGCTTTAGGCTTTGGCATCAAAATTCCGAGCAACAGCAACAGATTCCCCCCTTGGTTTTGGATTTCAGGTTCGGGTCTGATTTCTTCACTCAGCTCTGTTTGAAATTTCAAGAATTAATTAATTTATATAAAATATACGATACTCGCTGTATCTAAATCTAGTACTTGTACGCGGAGGAGAGCAGTGCAAAGGTTGTCTTGTCTCTTGTCTTGTATTCTTTCTTTCTGTTGGAATAGAATAAAATAGAATGGAATTGTGCTTCTATTCTTTCTTTCTTCTTAATTCTTATGAAGAATACTGATAGTGGCAATTAGTCAATCAATTGCAGGATTCTGCATTCTACAAAGAGTGAGAAGAAGAATTAGAAGAGAGAAAAAATAAATAGACATCAATATCATCATCATCATGTACTTGAAGAAGCCATTGTGGAGTGAAGGTATACAAAATGGGAAAGGAGGTAGTGGTGACTCCACAGAGATAATAATGTCAGATTCAGACGCGCAATCATTGGCGTCAACAGCAGTGGGTGAGCTTGTCAACTCACTAAACCGACAGAGAGTATACAGAGAAGTAACTCTTGCTCTAAGAACAGGTCTCAGAGATGCTCGTGCTGAGTTCTCATTCCTCCGTCTTCGTGGTCTACGTTCCATTCTCAAATTCCTCCGATCTGTTGCTGAGTCTGATGCAACTATTGACCTCTTTTCCCAAACCCAATCTATTCCTGAACTTCAGGGTATGTGGGTACATTTCATTTTCTTGTTTCTTTGCCTAGAAAGATAATTTTTTTTTTTTTCCCAATCTGATTTTGATTTGATTCTCTACACAAGCAGTGGTTCCAGTTCTATTTCAACACTCACTAAAGGAGACAGAAGAAGATTACAACGACAATAGGGTAACAAATTTGACTCATATATTTGGGGTAGAGCCAATGAAGATAACCAGTCCATCTACTGATGCTGAAGTTGCACTTGCACTTCGTGTCTTGGAAGGTTGTTGTTTGCTTCACCCACACAGTACGGCTCTGGCCCATCATCACAAGGCTATTCAGGTATCCACAAGGGCCTTATAAAATTAACACCTTTTCATTTTGTTTTCCATTACCTTTTCACAAATTGTGGGGTGTGGGTCAACAAGTTGATCACACTCGTGACAATAAACTGACGCTTGCTTATAAATTACCCTATTCAGTGTAATGTAGTAAGAGTTACAATTGAATACCAGAAATGAGAATATTTTAGATTTTTATGGACCTGTACAAGTAAAGATGCAAATAGCCCTATGAATAAGTGTGGCATATTTAGTAGGAGAACCAGAAAGATAAGAGGCAACTGGGAATGATTTGGGAAGAGGTGATAAGAAAAGGGGTAAAAAGNTGACAATAAACTGACGCTTGCTTATAAATTACCCTATTCAGTGTAATGTAGTAAGAGTTACAATTGAATACCAGAAATGAGAATATTTTAGATTTTTATGGACCTGTACAAGTAAAGATGCAAATAGCCCTATGAATAAGTGTGGCATATTTAGTAGGAGAACCAGAAAGATAAGAGGCAACCGGGAATGATTTGGGAAGAGGTGATAAGAAAAGGGGTAAAAAGATATAAAGAGATAAGTGGGTAATATGGCCCTTGATGGGATTGAAGAGTCAAAAAAAAAACTATAAGAGACTACAAGGTTTTCTTGGAATGGAGAAAATGGAGAATGTAGATCTTATACAGTTTGAGATGTTCTCTTACCTATTCACCATTCATGGACCTTAGGGTGTTCAATGAGGCATTACAGGCAAATGAGTCAGGTGATTCCCTGTAGAGAAACAAAGCCTTAAGTGGTTGGTGACTTTGATAAATGGTGACGAGAAGATTGGATTTGACTTCTGTACCAGTCAAATGATGATATGGAGTGTGTTTGTGGACAAGTTTTCCATGTGATTGGTGTGGTTATTTGTCAAAATACCCCTCAATATTCTTTTCCTGAGAGCTGTTGGAAAAAAAAATGATTCAGTTCTGCACTTCTGTTCTTATGGATTTAAATAGCGAGGAAATTGGAATATCAGATTTTCTAGACCACTTCAGGCTTAGGAATTTGATGCCGTGAATATTCTTTTTTACTTTTTTATATCTTTCTGGAAGAGATGGATGAAGAAGTAAAAGTTGCTGAAAGTTTAGCAAGAGTTCTGATTTCTATTTGAAGAACTTTTACCTAAGACTCTGTAAATCTAGTTTTAATTATTTTCCTTGGAGGAGCATATGGCATGCTGCATGAAGCAGAAGTTGGATGGCAGAAAATCTCAGCTTATTATTTGGTTGTTGTAACAAGGTACTGCATTTATAGAAATGGCTAAACTACTAAATATCTGCTGCTTCGTTGTCTTGATCCATGGAATTGTAGCATTTTATTTTAAATAATTTTGGGGTCAAATGGGTGACACCTAAAGCAATAAGAAAATTGCTTTCAGGTGGAGGCAAGGATCGGAGAGAAGTAGAGAAGGAAAAATTTGCAAGGGTGTGCTAGTTGGTTGGAATCCGATTAAGAGGCTGTTTCAGGGTGTTGAAGGTTTAAAGTCTTAAAATCCTTCTCAAGGGATGGACTTCTTAAGTTCTTGGAGTATTTGAATGCCTTTTAATACCCTAAAGGGGGGAAAAAATAGATGGTTGATGTCTTGTTCTTCCTTTATCTTCTTTTATCTAAAGTGACACATTTTCAATATAGTTCTTGGGTGCTTGTCTATGCCATATTGAAACTTATTTTAGTAGAATTCCCTGATCCCTAATAGGAAGAAAAAGGATTCATGTCACTTACTGCAAATATTTAGGGTCAAGGATTCTTGTTATTGTTACTGATGGACTCATATTTTTTGGGGATAAGTATGTGCTCATCTGTGCTTTTTGTTCATCAATTGAAAATTCTAACATGTATATCTGCACTCCTTTATTGTGAGATTTCTAGACATTTATTTTTTCCAAAATTTCATAGTACCATTCTTGGCTGAATATGATTATAAAGAACCTTTGATAGATGGTTCATACTTTTTTTTTTTTTTTGAAGATATTTGTAAAAGAAGAAATTTATCGCAAATAGACAAAGATGGAATTCGATGTTGGAGGATTAGTAAAGAACTAACATGAAACACCCAATCTGCAAAGAAAACACCACAGTAAATACAATAAAACACTCCAATTCCTTTGCATGACTGGCAAGGAGACACCTGGAAAATAACCATTCGCAAAATGCCAAAGTGAAGCCATATGAACAACAGTACACCATAGCAAAGGCAATACAGAAGCTTTTCCTTTAAGATACAGACATTATACTCCAACCAAATACAATGAATAGTGGCATAAATAGTACATCTCTTTTGGGCAGTTCCCTAAAACTGTTTCAGACTCTGATACGCTTAATTTAAAATTGGTTCTACCTCTGCAGGTTTTGATGAATATACTATCCACTCGGGGAGTACTTGAGCAAGGTGCTTGCTTGGATGCTCTAATCTCAATAATGGTGGATTCATCATTTAACCAAATGGTACCTTGACCCTTGCCTTTTCAACATTTGCATGTGTTAGATTATTCTGGTCTAATTCACAGACCAATTTACAATGTCATTTCTTGTGTCTTCTATTTATGATTTAAGAATTAAGAGTACAATTTTTTCTATGTTTATGTTTTTAGTTAGGCTAAGTTGCAAAATGGTCTGCCAATCAGCATTAGATATTCTGATTGGGCCTCCTTCCCCCTTTTACATTGTCATGTGTCAGAACCCATCACCTATGGGTGTGATGGATTCACCATCAAAAGAAAGAGTTTTTCTGTGGGTCGCTGCTTTTTCTCCGAGGTTCTTTTTGTTGGAAGAAGCCTAAAATATTGGAGTGTCTTGGCTTAGCTGATAAGATTTACCATTGTCAAGAAGAGCTTTTCATCTTGGTACTTAGTTGTGAGTTTGTCTGACATTTGCTTCTAAAGAATATTTTCTTGATCTGTTCGTTTTTAAAATTTACATCTCTTTCGATGATGATTTATTAGGATTTTGAGAATTGTAATGGTATTATGGAAGTTGCAGACCTCGTAAGAGACAAACAATTGGATGATAATCTCAGGTACTGCTTCTTTTTGTTCCAATCAGCTTTATTCATATTAAGGGTGTTATATGTTGTTCGAATGTTTTCTTATTTGGATCTCCATTGTGCAACATAACACTTCTTCATAGTTGGTCTACAGGTTCTTCATGCTTGCAGAGTATGTTTTATAGGTCCAGTAAATATGCATTAGCTTACCTTCTCATTTCTGCAAGATATTGAGTAGGGACTTATTCTATGATATTGGTTGGGCACACATTTTCTTAATTAATTGGTTTCATTGTCAAGCATTTTTCTGATCTTCTTATTGAAGCATACAACAAGCAAATGTATGTGTTACGTGTTAAAGATTGTTGGAGTAGAGTAATTGGAATTCCTGGCAGAAAACAGTTTCAATACTACACTTTTTTACTTTCTGTTTTTTTTTCTAAATTGACTAGAGTGCCCATAGACATAGCTTTCTTTTTCTTTTTCTAACTTCATCCAGATGACTGTAATATCTCCTGCTATCCTTCGGGGCTCAAAACATTACTGCAAGGATTTTTCTTTTTTTGGTGTTGAGAATTTCACCCACACCCCTCTTCAACACTTTTAATGCATGATTGATCTTGAATTCTATTCCTGCCCCCATTCTCTTTCATAGCAAGTTAACCATGTTAATTTTGAATTCTATTCTTATTCTTTTTCGTTGGCAAAGTTTAGACTTCTTATTTTATTTTTATTTTGTTGTTTGTTGTGTTCAGTCTCTGCCATTTTGAGATTAACTGAGTCACAGTAATAATGAAATGTTATTCCTCAGGTTGAAATGTGGTGAGTTTTTGTTGCTGCTCATTGGACATGTCAATGGAAGAGATAGGCCTCCTTTAGCAACCGTACATGAAGATATAAGGCATCTACTAGGGGAGAAATCAGCCTCCTTGATTTGGGCAGCCAGCCAGTTTGGCTCAACACTGGATCCAGAACAGAGACTGACAGCTCTACAGATCCAAGCTCGCAGGGTCATTGAATCATTGGACTTGTACTGAATCTGAATATTGGAATAGTGCTAATGATAACACAACAATTCCTATCTTTGAGTTGAATACATAGGCAGAGAATGTTTACCCCCCCCGCGGGTGTTCTTTTTTCAGTACTTGTGTGCACGTTCTCATTTCTTTATCTATAATCATTGTATTTAAAAGACATAAATGCCCCTTTCAGAAATTTTATTTTGTGGGTGTTATATATGTTATATTTAATAATAATAATTTAGGTTAAAATGTATTGCAAGTTCTTAATTTGCACGAATTTTGAATTAAGTTGTTATAGTTTTTTTTTCCTCTTTTAGAGTCTTTATAGTTTGAAATTTTTTTAATTGAGTTCATGTAATGATCTTCGATTATAATTTTATCAGTTTAATACTGACATAATAAACGGTTTATCTATGTGACAATTAAAAAAAAATTGATATAAAGTCAAAACGGCACAAAAATTACTACCTTATCATCTTTACTCTTCTTTTCTTCTCTCAGTGGAGAAGTAAACACGCAAAAGGAAGAGAAATTTGAATCTACAAATTCTAGCACTATGAGTCTATAACTGATGCACACAATACCTTTATGCTATTCCTAGTATTAATGCAAGGTCTCAGAAAAGGTAAAATGTCAAGTTGTCTCGTATATTTTGTTTTTCTACTATTGCATTGCGAAGAAGGAATTAAACAGAGGAGTTTTTCCATTTTGTTTTGTTAGCGTCTAAAATTCTTTAATATTTAGCTTGTATTTAGCTCTCTTCTAGATGTTTGAATTGTGTTCATCTCTCCTGATGACAGTGTCTGACGTTATACTCATCTTCTAGTATTGAAGGCTTTTCCCCCCTGGCCCCCAACACTCTCATGTCATTCCCTCATGGGTGGAAATTCCTGTACAATACTTTTTGAGCAATATAAACGGACACACATGCTCATTATAAGGACGGATAACAACCAAAAAGCAAACCGCTTCGGCTTTTTGAGAACGAATAAAAATGCGCACATCACAAACAGGAAAGGTCAAAGGGAAAATCAAACAAAAAGGAAGAAAAAGAAGGCAACGGTAAACACTTGGAGTGTCCAACACAAGTTTTATGGCTCATGGTGATAAAAGTGAGGTATGCCATAGTTCAAAGATTGACCTAGCACAAAGCTCTAGATGGGTGGTAGTTCAATGATGAAATCTCTCGCACCTACTAGTCAAACAAAGGATGATTTGTATTGGTAAGTTATGGTAAAATTTTACGTAACCACGCTCCTCATAAATCAAAGCTCTCTATTGCTTGAAAAGTATTGCATTTAGAATATTTCAAGCAAGACAAAGACCATTTCATCACTACTGCCAAAAAAGGACTTTTATTTTGAAGCTTGATGAGTATTCTATTATATGTTAAAAGCGTGACTTAATTTTACNAAAGTATTGCATTTAGAATATTTCAAGCAAGACAAAGACCATTTCATCACTACTGCCAAAAAAGGACTTTTATTTTGAAGCTTGATGAGTATTCTATTATATGTTAAAAGCGTGACTTAATTTTACGAAAAGTGTGACCTATTTTTAGTAAAAATGTATTTAAATTTTGATTAAAAAATTAATAAAATATTTAAAAGTATTTCTTTTACGTAAATAGTTTAAAAAATATTCTATTTGTGTAAATAGTTTATACAAATGTATTATTTGTATTATTTTAGTCAAATTGTCCTTATAATTTAGGTTTTTCTGGTATATTTAGTGTTTAGAGATACCAAATACAACAAAGATACCAAAGAAGGTAATTGGCATGATATATTAGTATACATAGCAATTGAATAATTTCGAGTCAAATTATGGTGATTAATTATGAATTGCAAATGGGTAAGAAGATAAGGAGAATCATAAGACAATTTTATTAATACATAATCACTGTTATTTTCTAATTATTTTTTACTAATGAAATATGACTATTAAGTTACACTTGATAGAGCCTGAGTAATATTTTAATAGTCATCTACATATACAACCTTTAAAATTGAAGAGTTTCTCAAATCCCAAAACTAGAAGCTAGCAATAGCCAATAAGTGATTTTCTCAGTTTTGAATGTTGAAATTGGTCAGTACTTTCAACAACTCCAAATATCTCACAGCCAAATTCTGTTTTTAGTGCTGGGGATACAGCATCCTTGCCTATCATTGTCTCGAACACTGCCTCTGAAACTGGTTTGTTCTCTATAACCACACCCTCATATGTTGATAAGCTGTTTGTTATATCAAAGTGGTTTTTTATTGTTATATAGATAAATTGTTTGTTGTGTCAATACTAGACTTATGAAGTTATAATCGAGGGAGACAACGTGGATTAAATTAAAAAAAATTTAAACTATAAGGACCCAAAAAAATAATAAATAAATAAAATTATAGAGACCTGTTTTAAAATTCGTCTAAACTATAAGGACCTATAATACATTTAACCTAAATTAAACAATTAATCATGCATCCAATTCGTTATTATGCAATATAAGTGCTTCTACATGTTATTTTAACTTCAATCCACTAATTAAAACAAACTAATCAAAATCAAAGTAAGAAGGGAGAAAGAAGATTTGGGTTTTGGATAATTGAAAAACTTACCTAAGGAATGAGAGTTCAATCCACACACTGCANTGGAGGGGGGGAAGAGAGAGGAAGATAAAACAGTGATATAGGTGAAAAAAAATGATAAGTGAGAGAGAAAGAGGGCGAATTCGAATGTATTTGAATTTCTGAATTCTAACAAAAAAATTCTATTAGAATTAGAGAAAAATTCAAAAACAAATTCAATGCATTAGTGAAATGGTACATTTCACTAAAAAAAATTTATAAAAATTTCAACGAAAATTTTAATAGAATATACTGTTAGAATTTTAAAAAAAAAAATTCTTAAAAATAATAAAAAATTTAATTATAAAAAATTACAAGAAAATATTCCATTGGATTTTTTATAAAATTCAGAAAAATTTAAAAAAAAAAATAAAAATTTCAACGATATATTTCGTTGAAATTTTGAAAACAATTCCCTTCCTCTTCTAAATGGAATTCCAATAGAATTTTTCAACGTAACAAAATTTTGTTAAAATTTTCGTTAGAACTTCTTAAAAAATTTCAACGAAAAGATTTATGTTGGAATTTTTCATTGAAAATTAGACATTTTCTTATAATGTTAGAAATATTTTGTTTTTCTTCTTAGAGTTTGACATTTGCACAATTTGTAAAAGAAAAGTTATATTTACTTATTGCAACTTATTTAAATTTCTTGTCAGAGATGATGAGAACTTGCAAATACCATTAAATATATAAATAAGTAGTCTTTCCCACTTTATTTTATCTAACAATAGTAATTACCTTTAATATTTTTTTTCTTAAAAAATCTCTTTCAAAATTTCTTTGGTTAAATACCAATGCTCTTTTGTTAAAAATGCTTTGTGTGAAAACATCATTTCTCGCCGGCGAGGTTTCGCCCCGGTGGTTGGGTTGGCTGCATAAGTAATGAATATATTTGTGTGTCCGATAGCGTGTTTGTGCATTAAGCATCTAGTCTCTTGATGTACTAAAAAAAATAAAATAATAAACATTATTTTCCTAAGAGTTGTCCATTATTTCAGCAACTTATAATATATTAGAATAAAATATGCATATTTTCTAGGGTCCTTAATAGAAAAATGAACTTGAAAAGGATGTCTTATATCTCAAGAAATGCATTGAAGTGATCAANACTCTTCAATTTTAAAGGTTGTATATGTAGATGACTATTAAAATATTACTCAGGCTCTATCAAGTGTAACTTAATAGTCATATTTCATTAGTAAAAAATAATTAGAAAATAACAGTGATTATGTATTAATAAAATTGTCTTATGATTCTCCTTATCTTCTTACCCATTTGCAACTCATAATTAATCACCATAATTTGACTCGAAATTATTCAATTACTATGTATACTAATATATCATGCTAATTACCTTCTTTGGTATCTTTGTTGTATTTGGTATCTCTAAACACTAAATATATCAGAAAAACCTAAATTATAAGGGTAATTTGACTGAAATAATATATTTGTATAAACTATTTACATAAATAGGTACTTTTCAAACTATTTACATAAAAGATACACTTTTAAATATTTTATTAATTTTTTAATCAAATTTTAAATACATTTTTGTCAAAAATAGGTTATGCTTTTAGCAAAAGTGTGTTTAAACTTTGATTGAAATATTATTAAAATATTTAAAAGTGTTCATTTTACGTAAATAATTTAAAAAATAACCCATTTGTATAAATAGTTTGTTCAAATATATTATTTCAGTCAAATTGTCAATTATAATAACAGAGTTACATGCAAATATATATATAAACCCGACAAATAAAGCACAAATAAATAGATCAGAACAGTTATGGTATATGAGAATGTATACTTCTAAAACAAGATGATAAGCAAAGAGACAATTTAGATTTCATCAAAATCAATACCTCTTGTGCTTATACAAACCTTGGGTTAGCAATTTGTCAGGAAGCTACTTAGCATATAATAGAATACACATCAAGCTTCAAAATAAAACTCCTTTTTTTGGCAGTAGTGATGAAATGGTCTTTGTCTTGCTTGAAATATTCTAAATGCAATACTTTTCAAGCAATAGAGAGCTTTGACTTATGAGGAACGTGGTTACGTAAAATTTTACCATAACTTACCGATACAAATCATTCTTTGTTTGTGAGACTAGTAGGTGTCAGAACGGCTTCAAACTCGTGTGAGAGATTTCATCATTGAACTACCACCCATCTAGAGCTTTGTGCTAGGTCAATTTAGAAACCTGGTCTGTGCTAGGTCAATTTTTGAACTATGGCATACCTCACTTTCATCACCATGAGCCATAAAACTTGTGTTGGTCACTCCAGGTGTTCACCGTTGCCTTCTTTTTCTTCTTTGTAAACTTTCCCTTTGACCTTTCCTGTTCGGGACATGACTTCCCGATCTCAATACTGACACACACTATATAAAACCTATCTTCCCACGCATCCTAAATTTTAAAAAAATTATTAGAGGATTAAATTATTAATAAATAATATATTTTTGTGTTATTTTTAGAGGATTAAAATTTTTTTAAAATTTCATGTTTTGAAAAAAATAGATAATTTTAAAAAATTACCTAAATTTATAATTACTTACATTTTCCTTATTAATTAATAGTCAATGAGTTGAACTTTGCAAAACCTGCAAAATAAGCAAACCAATCAACTTTTCTCTACATGTGGCTTCTAGAGGTATAGAATGGCAACCCCTTGAATTAAAATGAATTGAATCATTCAGCAAACCCTATGACATGACTTCCCAATCTGAGTACCGACACACACTATATAAAACCTATCTTCCCACGCATTCTCTAACATTCAAAGTAATTGAAACACACCCTTCTTCAAAACACTTCGTTCTTAGTACAAATTGCTGAATTTGTTTAGGAATGGCACCAGCACCATCCATCACCGGAGTTAAGGTGGAGTTCATTGAGTTCCCAGGAGTGGTGACCCTCCCTGGCTCTAACAAGTCCTACTTCCTTGGTGGCGCAGGTTATTGAATTATATACAATGCATACACTTTAATTTTGTGTGTCTGCACTTCTTTCTTTTTTATTTTAGTTATAAAAAGAGCGCAAAGCGCCAGGGATTCCTTTTGATTATTACAGTCAATTTGTTTATAGCTTAACTAATTAGCCTTTTTAAGATTGTTTGTGTTTGTTTAGGTATTTTCATTTTGATAAATTATCATCTCTTTTAACACTAATGTGTATTGATATGTTTATGCCTATTTTTGGCAATAAGTTCTTTCAATTTTCACTTCTATTATAAGAATATATGCTTACTCATTTGTAAAGGTTTTTTTGATGTATTCTAACATAATTAAATTGTTTGTTATCTCATTAATGTTCCAGTTAATTTAAAGAATTCATATATCTATCTTTTTACATGAATGATTTGCATACATTATGACTGATTTATGCATAAAGAAAAACAAGATATTTACTTTCTCTAATTTAACCCATACTATTATAATGTTATTGGAATACTTTACTACTTACATATATACTAACAATTCTTCTTTTTGTTTTGGTTATTGGTAATTTATATAGGAGAGAGAGGGTTAGTAATTGATGGAAATTTTATAAAGTTCACTGCAATAGGGGTTTATTTGGAAGATAAGGCTATCCCATCTCTAGCCCTTAAGTGGAAGGGGAAGAGTGCTGATGAGTTGTTCAAATCCCTTGACTTTTTCAGAGATATTNTTTTTTTGATGTATTCTAACATAATTAAATTGTTTGTTATCTCATTTATGTTCCAATTAATTTAAAGAATTCATATATCTATCTTTTACATGAATGATTTGCATACATTATGACTGATTTATGCATATAGAAAAACAAGATATTTAATTTCTCTAATTTAACCCATACTATTATAATGTTATTGGTATACTTTACTACTTACATATATACTAACAATTCTTTCTTTTTTTTTGGTTATTGGTAATTTATATAGGAGAGAGAGGGTTAGTAATTGATGGAAATTTTATAAAGTTCACTGCAATAGGGGTTTATTTGGAAGATAAGGCTATCCCATCTCTGGCCCTTAAGTGGAAGGGGAAGAGTGCCGATGAGTTGTTCAAATCCCTCGACTTCTTCAGAGATATTATTTCAGGTAATTAAATAGAATGAACTCTTTAAATGTATTTGAGCAGCCTCCAATTATGCTTGTCTTTTGGTACATTAATAATGTCAAATAATGATCTATCACTAATTAAGATACTAATTTTTGTAGGTCCCTTTGAGAAACTTATTCGTGGGTCAAAGATATTGCCATTGTCTGGTCCAGAATACGTAAAGAAGGTATCAGAAAATTGTGTAGCCCATTTGAAATCTGTTGGGACTTACACTGATGCAGAAGCTAAAGCCATTGAGAAATTTGTTGAAGCTTTCAAGGATCAAACCTTCCCACCAGGCTCTTCTGTTTTCTACAGACAATCACCAGCTGGAACATTAACGGTTAGTTATGCCAATTATATATGGAGAAGATTTATATATACATATATTGGGGATTCTATGATACTACGTAAGTATGCCATACTACACTGATGTGGCAAGCATACATAATTTTCATATTTTATTATATATAAAATATAATTTATTTAATTTTTTAAACAAACTTAAAAATAGTTAATTTATACACATGTCATTCATTTATTGGTTATTTCTATGTAGTATGACATACTACATAAATACTAAAAATATCTAAGAAATCTCCTATATATATTTGTTACATAGAAACGCAATGCTATAAAGATTATATATACATCATATTTGACATAATAAAAATTATATATTGTAACTTATATAAAGTATAGTTAGAGGTGTGAAATTTAATATCTTTGGAAAATGACCATTTGGCTCTTTCACTAGGAAAATATTAAAATGTTTTTTGAGCAATATAATTATTATATTTATATATGTTGTTATTATATGTAGAATATATAATTATCTTATTTAATTATTTATCATATTCAAAAATTTAAATACAATAACCATAAATATAAATATAATAATAATATATTTTAATAATTTTATAGGATGGACGAACAAAATGATCTTCACATACCTCTAATTCATTTTCTCAAATATCATTGCTCATTTATTTTTTTCTGAAAAAATATTAGTTGTCTAATATATTTTAACATATTGAACATATTTTAACAGCTTAGTTTCTCCAAAGATGGAACAATAGTGGAAGATGAGGGTGTGGTTATAGAGAACAAACCAGTTTCAGAGGCAGTGTTGGAGACCATGATAGGCAAGGATGCTGTATCCCCAGCACTGAAACAGAATTTGGCTGTGAGATATTTGGAGTTGTTGAAAGTACTGACCAATTTCAACATTCAAAACTGAGAAAATCACTTATTGGCTATTGCTAGCTTCTAGTTTTGGGATTTGAGAAACTCTTAAATTTTAAAGGTTGTATATGTAGATGACTATTAAAATATTACTCAGGCTCTATTAGAATAAATTGTATTTTATATAATAAAATTGTCATATGATTCTCCTTATCTTCTTATCCATTTGCAACTCATAATTAATCACCATAATTTGACTCGAAATTGTTCGATTGCTATGTATACTAATATATCATGCCAATTCTCCTCTTTGGTATCTTTCTTGTATTTGGCATCTCTAAACACTAAATATACCAGAAAAACCTAAATTATAAGAACAGAGTTACATGCAAAGAGAATATATGAGAACAGTTATTGTATATGAGAATATATACTTCTAGAACAAGATGATAAGCAAAGAGACAATTAAGATTTCATCAAAATCAATGCCGCTTGTGCTTATGCAAACCTTGGGTTAGCAATTTGTCAGTAGTGATGAAATGGTCTTTGCCTTGCTTGAAATATTCTAAATGCAATACTTTTCAAGCAATAGAGAGCTTTGACTTATGAGGAGCGTGGTTACGTACAATTTTACCATAACTTACCAATACAAATCATGCTTTGTTTGTGAGACTAGTAGGTGTCAGAACGGCTTCAAACTCGTGTGAGATTTCATCATTAAACTACCACCTATCTAGAGCTTTGTGCTAGGTCAAAATTTTTGAACTATGGCATACCTCACTTTCATCACCATGAGCCATAAAACTTGTGTTGGACACTCCAAGTGTTCACCGTTGCCTTCTTTTTCTTCCTTTTTGTTTGATTTTCCCTTTGACCTTTCCTATTTGTGATATGCGCATTTTTATTCGTCCTTATGATGAGAGTTGAGATTCTTTGACTGTTAATTCATCGGCAGCTATTGAAGCAAAACGTTAAGTGGAGTTCGCAGCTATCATTCTTCACAGATTGAACTACCACCCATCTAGAGCTTTGTGCTAGGTCAATTTTTGTACCATATGGCATACCTCACTTTTATCACCATGAGCCATAAAACTTGTGTTGGACACTCCAACACAAGTTGCCTTCTTTTTCTTCTTTGTAAACTTTCCCTTTGACCTTTTCTGTTTGTGATATGCGCATTTTTATTCGTCCTCTTATGATGAGAGTTGAGATTCTTTGACTGTTAATTCATCGGCAGCTATTGAAGCAAAACGTTAAGTGGAGTTCGCAGCTATCATTCTTCACAGATTGAACTACCACCCATCTAGAGCTTTGTGCTAGGTCAATTTTTGTACCATATGGCATACCTCACTTTTATCACCATGAGCCATAAAACTTGTGTTGGACACTCCAACACAAGTTGCCTTCTTTTTCTTCTTAGTAAACTTTCCCTTTGACCTTTCCTGTTTGTGATATGCGCATTTTTCTTTGTCCTCTTATGATGAGAGTTGAGATTCTTTGACTTTTAATTCATTAGATTAGCTGTCCCAAAAACGTATTGACAAGAGATAGAGAAGGGTCCCTTTCTAGACCATCTATTTAGAAAGCAGCTTACCAACTGCCAATTTATGGGTTATGGCCCTCTTTGGCAAAATAATCAAACACAGCCTTGCTCTGGCATCTCCCATATTTATGAAAAATAAGGAGAAAAACCAGCCAAGCCTATAAGGAAATGAAAGAGTCACTTTTCCAAGAAAAAAAATAAAAAAGACAATTATTTTAAAGTCACTCGAATAATAATTTTTAGTGAATAACAATTATTGTTAAATTTTTTAAATTGCTCTTACTAATAATTAGTAAGAGAAACACAAGTTTATCACTGATTAATATGAGATGATCATTGATCGACAAAGAGTAAATTTGTAAATTTATCGGTAATTGTGATCTATTTATTTATTTTTATTTTGAATGATTCATTAGAAATTATTCTTAATTTGAGTAGGTTAAAAAAATTATATTCAAGAGTAGGAAATATTCAAATCTAAATTGCCCATTTATCTAGAGCAAAGATATTTGATATTAAAATAAACAAACAAATGTTGTAGGATATAAATCTTCAATTTTGAAAGTCGCATATAGAAATCTTTAAGCATCTAATTTTCATCTTGTACTCCGCTTATAACCTTTCTTTAATATGTTGTGCTTTTTTATAATAAAAAAATAATTTTCTTAAAGTCAAAATTTCATATATGTATTTAGGGTTTTAGGAAAATTAAAACAGAGAATGTGTGTCCGTTTATATTGCTCAAAAAGTATTGTACAGGAATTTCCACCCATGAGGGGATGACATGAGTGTTGGGGGCCAGGGGGGAAGCCTTCAATACTAGAAGATGAGTATAACGTCAGACACTGTCATCAGGAGAGATGAACACAATTCAAACATCTAGAAGAGAACTAAATACAAGCTAAATATTAAAGTTCTTTAGACGCTAATAAAACAAAATGGAAAAACTCCTCTGTTTAATTCCTTCTTCGCAATGCAATAGTAGAAAAACAAAAGATACGAGACAGCTTGACATTTTACCTTTTTTGAAGATTTAGATTAGGAATAGCAGAAAGGTGTTGTGCATCAGTCATGGTGCTAGAATTTGTNGGGCCAGGGGGGAAGCCTTCAATACTAGAAGATGAGTGTAACGTCAGACACTGTCATCAGGAGAGATGAACACAATTCAAACATCTAGAAGAGAGCTAAATACAAGCTAAATATTAAAGAATTTTAGACGCTAACAAAACAAAATGGAAAAACTCCTCTGTTTAATTCCTTCTTCGCAATGCAATAGTAGAAAAACAAAATATACGAGACAGCTTGACATTTTACCTTTTTTGAAGATTTAGATTAGGAATAGCAGAAAGGTGTTGTGCATCAGTCATGGTGCTAGAATTTGTAGATTCAAATTTTTCTTCCTTTTGCGGCTATTTACTTCTCCACAAATAGAAGGGACGAAGAGTAAAGATAATAAGGTGATAATTTTTGTGTCACTTTAACGTCACATTAGCTTTTTTTAATTGTTACATAGACAAATCGTTTGTCATGTTAACACTAAACTGACGGGACCCAATTAAAAAAAAAATTCAAATTATAAGAACCCCAAANAGAGAAAAAAAAAAAAGTTATAGGAACCTAATTCAAATTTTTTTTAAATTATAAAAACCTACAATATATTTTAACTGATAATTTATGTCAGTTTGTAAATTAATAAGAATATGTTGGGGAAAAAAATGCATTAATAGAATGGAATAGAGCATGAAATGAGCAATTCCACCTCTCAAGATGGGAATGTATTCTCACTTCTATGGAATCAAGCTTCGAATTGAATCACCATTTTATACTTTTTTCTTGCTACCAAACATAGGAGTGCTCATTCCATGGAATGGAATCATGTAACAAACGAGCACTAAATGTAAATGAGTAAATAAAAGCTAAATACTACTCAACCACCTAAATAAAAACAAAAGAGTATGTCTCATACTAAATTATTGATCTTAAAGTGTTACGAAGCAAGACAAGCTATAACAAGCAATGACATCAGAAGGATGCACATTTTATCTTTTTTTATTTTTCACAAGTTTTTTCTTGTCTCTCATTATGTACACATCCCATCCCAAGAAGCACGAGCCTAATCCAAATGGCCAAAAATGCCCAATTTACTATCAGTAGGCCTCTCAAGCCTTGTATACAACGTAGCACTATCATGTCTCTAATGTGGATCTTGGGAGTGTCAAATGTACAAAATGATATGGCAATCAATTTCCATGATTTCTTTCTTGCTTTTTCATTTAATGCTACTTGATAATTATTTCGATTAAAATAACAAACTAGAGTACAAATAACATTGCTCAAAACAATGTAAAAGGGAAGGAGGGGGAAGGAGGGGAGTCGGCGAGAATCTGCTCTGGGACTACACTTAATCCTACTTCAGTCGTATTTCTGTAGTAAGGCATTTGCGCTCTTACTTCTCACTACGTTTTCTTTTGAGCGATCCACTTACAGCAGCCTTGGTTTTTGCCCACTCTCTCAAAGAAGCAGCACTCCTCATAAATGAGCAGGTTTCACCTATTTTAACATCTGTAATGGATGTTTCCTTTGATGTTGTTATACACGTTTTCTCACTTAATGGAGCTGAAGCAATATTATTGCCACCAACATGCTGATTCTTTTCTGGGATATTCTTCACCAAGTTAGATGCCTCACTAACAGGTTCCTTGTTGGTCTGCTTAGCTACACCATTATGCTTGCAATCACCGGAAATGGCTTTGATGGGCTCCTTGGCCTCCAGCTTTTGGAATGTACTGTCAGGCAAAATTTGTGATATGCTAAATGAATTATTATTCTCGCCAACCAGTTGCGTCCATGAGCACTTTTGCAGCCATGCAGCACCTCTCCCTGACTGATTTGATGCGTCATTTTTTTTCATGGGCTGAGCTTCAGCTAGTTCTTGCATCACTAAAGTCTTGGTAAGTGTGCTTTCCGGATCCCCGTCCCTCTCTATGGGCTTAATTTTGTTGTTCTCAGAGTTAGGTGCACACAGGCCATCAGATCCTTGTTTCTCTTCTTTACTGGAATCAAAGTCTGATAATATATGGGAAGCATTGAAAGCATTATTGCCCCTGTCACCAAGAAGATCCTTCCATGAAGACTTCTGAGACCATGAAACCTTAGTTGATTCTCCAAAACCATCTCCTAATTTAGTAGGTTGGCCCCCTGAGCCCAGCTTATCTGTAAGGGTCTGCATATGTTTCTTATCTCCAGGTGTAGCAGAGATGTAACCATTTCTTTCCCTTTCCGAATTGAGAAGTGATATTCTCTTCTTGTTAGGAGCAATATCATTCCTTTCCTGCACTTCAAGCTTATTCTTGTTTGGTTCTTCCTCAAGAATTTTTGTTTCAATAAATCCTGATTCCTGAATATCCAAAACAGCAATTAGATAAAATAGATATGTTTAATATGAGATAAAGAGAAAACTGACACTACAATTACACACAACCTAACCTGATTTTCCAAGATTCTTTCAAGTTCCTGACTTCCCATTAAGGCCGTTTTCTTTTTCTTTGTCTCAATGTTAATTATGAGGTCATCTTCATCTGTTGCACTATCTTCATATTCATCAGATTGTAAATCATCAGGTGATTCAAGGGAATCTTGCTCCTTTTCACTATGCATGGTGTTGGAAGCCTTTTCCCTTTCAAATAGTTTGTTCATTACAGCATTCATTATGGTAATTTCTTCATCATTCATTCCGCCACTTTCCGCTTCCCCATCATAACCTTTCTTTCCTCTTATTGTTCCAGAAGGACTAGAATGTTCCTCACAATCACAGAAATGCACCGGGAGAGGAGGAACTTCAACATTCTGGAAACTGTATTTGTGCTTGCCGGTTCCACTGAATGGTATGGATTTCACCTGCACAAGTATATATTTAGCACATGTAATTCAAGTCATATGATTTATCACTAGATAGAGGAAGCACCATTAAACAGGTACAGTACCATATGCACAAGAAGATGTGGCAATCCTTGGAAAATATATAGGGGGACACAAGAAACATCCTAAATAATTAAACATTACATGTTTCTACATAATATATCTGTAAAAAAATTCAATATAAAAGCAAAAATGAGTCATAGAATTCAACACTGGCTAAAGGAAGCATCATTACAAGGGTACAAGACAATATGGACATGGGTATGGAAATTCCTAGAAGTCAAGGGGTATGGCAAGAACACATTGTAAATAGGTATAATATATATTTATTAGTAAAAAATCTTGGCGAAGCACTGAATGATAGAACCTGGTCAAACTCTAATGCGCAGAATAGCCTATCAACAAGCATTTTGTTCACAATTATTTCAACTAAACAGATAGGGATTGGCTGTGTAGACATGGCAAAGGTTATTATCATCTTTACATTAATTGAATTATTTTTATTTAGTAAATATTTATTATTTTTTGAGAATAAGGATATTGTTGTCATTGAACTTGTTGCTTTCATTCCATTCTTGACTATACAAAACATAACAATGGGAATGGTCATTCAGTTCCAATCCATTCATTTCCCTTTCCCATTTCCGTTTATCATTCCAGTCAACCAACAGGCCTTAAGAATTGAAAACCAGATATGGACATAATAGATTCAGTAGTCTTCCCCAATTCAGCCAGTATAACAAAGTATGGACACAAAATGGGAGAGGAACCAAATAAAGAAAATAGTTTCTATTTGTAGCTCACCTTTTTTAATCTGGGAAAGAAAATCTGTAGCTGCTTTGTCTTCAAACTCTCTCCATTGGGTATTTCTCCAGAGGAAACACCTCTAACGGAATCAAGCCTAATACTAGGTTCACCACTAGCAAGCTCAGCATCTTCTATCCACTCTCGTGTCAAACGCATAAGATAATGCTCTTTAGCCTTCTCAAGCTTTAACTTTCCTCCCTTCCAGAGACATCCATTATACTGCGCAGAGCAGTATATCAACCACATATGAGCAAAGCACACACTTCCAACACAAATCAAATTCATAAATAAAAATCATTTTGGAGAGGGAGAGAAGGAATTATACAAGGCCAGTGAGATATGCACCCCAAATTGTTTTCCTAGGAAGTAAAGAAGGAGAAAAGAAGAGCAAGGAGAGATGACGTGAATGTCATCTAAAGAAAGGGAGATAACAATCTCCTCAAAAAGCAAAACTGGAAATTGAAAAAAAAAAATAGAAATTTCCAAATGGTAAAGTCTCACCTAGTACAATGCCAAGTTACAATCATCTATCATTTGTAGTACCTCTGCCAGTTATGTCCATCTTTTCTATAAAATCTTCTACCTACTAATCTGAACTGTCATGACCTTTGACACCAATTTATTATTTATTACTATTCTTTTCTGGCTACTATTATTTTCCCCAGAGAATCAAGGGATCCCTGCAATACATTTTCTCTTACGATACCACTTTATCATACTCCTCCAATAGAGCCTCATTGTATAATCATACATATATATGTATCTGTGGTGCATAAGCACTAATAACATAAATAATAAGTTTTAACTGCACAAGATTTCAAAGTTAAAATATATTTTTTTCCTTTCATAATCCACAACTTATTCTTTCATGTGATGATAGAAACTTAAAAAAAGATTCTAATCCACGTTTTCAACTTTTCTCATATTTTCTGTTCCCAAATATTTTCTCACCCACTCATTTAATCAGAATTGCAATAAAGCAGTAATTAGATAAAAGAGTAAATTACATTGACCTCTCTTGAGGTTTGAGAAACCTACACTCACCCCATTCTAGTTTGAAATTATATGAAGGCCCCTCTCCCTCTAGTTTGAAAGTATACGTAGACTACCTCTCTGCTAACAAAAACACTAACTCGAAACCAGGAATTGTAAAGCATAGAGAGGAAAATAACTTCTGTTAACAGAGGGAGATCATTGCATAATTACAAACTAGAGAGAGAGGGCATAGGTGTAGGCTTTACAAACTTCATAATTGGTCAGTGTAATTTCCTCTAGATAAAAAAAAATTAGTTCATTTGGTCATAAAAAATCTCAGGCAAGAATTTTTTTTTTTTTTTTTAAAATAACGGTGGATGATTTGTCTCATCTTAAAGTCAAAAAATATACATGACTATAAATAGGAATAGAAGCTGGAGAATAAAAGAAAACACAGCAAACCAGGACAATATAGATCTGGTAAGGAGAGATTTCCAGCAAAGTCATTGAGAAATAGGAAGCAGAAAATGATAGAAATGTGCCAATGATTTGAACAGTAAGAAAATTAGCTTCACCACAATTAGATGTTGGAAGACATTCTCTTTCATACTGATTTTCACAAGGAGAATTATTAAAACAGTGTTGATGCCTTACCCTGCTGAAAAGCTTGGAAAGAGATTTTTCGTCAGTTGGAGAGGGTGAAAAGTCAACATAGGCAAAGCTGCGACCTTTGGTTCTGATTATGTCAACACCGTCAATGCTACCCAAAGAGACAAACAACCTCTGGAGATCCTCAGCTGTCACACTTTCTCCCAACCCTCCCACAAATATCCTCACTATGGATGTTGCTCTATTATCTTCCTCCATATCTATGAAATGGATAACTTAGACATCAAAATATTGTTCAGAAAAAAGGTGATAAAAGCATTGAGCTTAGCAACTCTACCAAAGAGAAAGAGATACTAATTTAAGTTAGTTACAATTTATGACAATAACATAGTAGATAAACATAACATTCTTCATCTATAGTATATATCACTTATTTATATTACAAGTCCTCTGAACTCCCCATGTGAGTGGTCTGGGCAGCGACGGATCTATGTACAAGGATGTGGGCGCATTTGCCCCCACAACATGAAATAATTTTCAATGGTTATATATATCATTGAACAAAGTTGCCCCCACCAACGCCATAGCATCCAAGCTTTTCCTCAGATACCACTCGGGCAAGATATAAAAGCACAGATCTTTTTTTTTCCCTTCACTTAGCAGAGATTGATAAACGAGACAGAGGATAACCCAGAAGTAAGGAGACAAAGGATTACCCAGACACTAAATCTGAAATTTCAATTCCTCTTTCTCGATCTGCTTCCTTCTCAATTCCTCTTTCTCGATCTGCTTCCTTTCTCCCTGCTGAGGGGTCTCTAATTCTATTCCTCTTGCTCTAGCTCTGTCTCCATCTTTATTTGATACTCTTTCAGTCTACCCTAGGTTCTCTCTCTCCGTCGTGCTCCGTTCTTTCTCTATCGTCCTCTGTCTTTCTTTTTTCACCTCCTTTCATTTAATTGTAATTTTAGATATATTTATTTTAATTGGCTAAAAAATTAATGATCTATTGTAAAAATTACTTTTCAATGCTACAACTAGAAGACAGTTAGGATGGATGATAAAATTATAATATGATAAATAAAAATATTAAATTACTTGAAATTAAATCATTTGTTCAGATAAAATAAAAATATTAAAACTATAATTAAATTTAAATATCACATAAATCTCATGTTTTTTTTAATAAATAAAAACATAAGCCTTAAAAAAATTAAGTGAATCTAATTGAATTTATAAATAAAAGATTTAATCAAAACAAAATAGTAAGAAAATATTTTAAAAAATTAATATGTAAATATATTATTCATATTCTTTTAAATTATTTTATATATACATATATTTTTTTTAGATATTTTAGAAGAAAGAATATGAGAAGCTTTTAAAGCTTAATCTTTATTGTCTATTTGAAATAATATACACCATCAATTAAGGAGAAAAGTTACTGTAAATAGATAAGCCTTTTCATTTGACACACTAACTAACATCATGCATTATTTAGGGCAAATACTATCTAAAGTAAAAAAAATATTAATTTTTTATGCATGTATATATGTTGTTCTCACTACCTAAAATTTCTAAATCCGCCTCTAGGTTTAGGAGTAAAGTAATGTGGAAGATGAAAGTATCACATTGGGTAGAAAAAAAGAAGAGGCGTGGTGTATAATGCTTGGATTAGCCTAAGATTCATGAGCTTAAACTTTTGAGTCAAATTGATGCTTATCTAAGTATGTTATGTCACATGTTACAAGCGAAATCCCAACTCCTAACCCATCAAGAACATTTTGTAAAAATCCAACATAGATATATATATCTAGGCACTAGGCAGTGATAACAACAAAGTTATCTGGCAATATTAAACTTGTTGCAAAATTGAAAAAATCAAAGATTCAGTTGGATGAAATACCATGACAGAATATACCTAAAATACTTTTGATAAAAGTGATGGTCAGAAATCAATTTGATTTGTTCAAATCAGTGAGGAGTCTAAGATCTATGCGAATTCTACATCAATAGGAGAAAAGGAATTTCTTTAGAATTTTTTTAAACATATATTGTAAATTTCTTTATGAGCAAATATAAGCCAGTTGATAGGTGACAAAGATAGACGGTAACAGAGAGATAAAAGAAAAAGTGAGAGCCACATTACCTTGGAAGTTGATGATGGAAGATATTAGACTGAGAGAGTGAGAAGGTGAGGTGGTTATGGAGTTTCAATTGTCTTGCTGAAGACACACTTCAGCAATCAACCAAGGAGGGGGGAGGAACTTGTTAAACCCTGAGAAACACATAAACGATAGCTAATTAGCTATAGCATAAAATGTAAAAATAAATAAAAATAAAAGAGAAGAAAAGTGTGGGTCGGGTCAATGAGTTAGTCTTTTGAAACATAAAATTAAAAATAATTATATTATATCATAAAAATATGTGATACTTTTTTNTACTTTTTTTATATGTTAGTATGACAATCATTACTAACAAGAGTGTAGATCAGCTGGTAAGAGGCTGTTCTAGCTTAATCAAGGGTCTTAGGTTCGAGCCTTTGAAAATGCAGCTGTGTCTGTTGAGAGAGTTTTATCGCCCTTGTAGTCCTTCCTAGCTCGAAACTCGATAAAAAATCAAAAAATATGACAATCGTTAATATAAAAAATAATTAATCGATTTAAAATAAATAATAAAAATTAAATATTTTTATCAACAACTATTCACATCCTTTGTACTTGAGAAATTTTCAATAATTAAATATGAGTACGAGTCTTATTGAGTCGGGTGGAGGATAAAACTTAACCCACCAACCCAATTCCATGCGGAATTGACCGATACCATTCTTGCGCTGCTTGCACAGAAACAATACAATAGGCTCTCTTCTTCTGGCCTTGGAAGGAACCCTCCCACTTGAGCAGCAAGGTATTTGATTCCGGCCGTTTCCATTTTTGGATGTCATGCCCTTTCTCTCTTTCTTTGGGAAGAGAGGAGGGGATTTTAGCTGGATCTTTTGATTTGCAAATTTGAGTTTTTTTTTTCTCCTTTTGACTAGGAGATACACAAATGCTTCTAGTGGCTTTAAGATCTCATAATTGAAGAATTTGATGGATTTGTTTTTTATTGTATTTCTTAGGTTCATGGGTTCTAGAGATGGAGTTCAGAAATGGTCTTGCTGGATTCTTACCGTAAGTCATGTCAGAATGCCTTTCCTTCCCAGTTCATTATTTGGTATTTCTGAACCATTAATTCTTGATTTTAGGCTTAAATGCAGTTTTAGTCCTCTTATTTTACTTGAATGAACGATTTGGTCCCCATATTTTAAAAAATCACAAAATTGCCCCTATTGTTTACCCCTAAGTTGCACTTTTAGTCCAGGGCACTAACTCAGTCCAAAAGTTGACGGTAAGACTGACGTGACATAGACATTGGAAGGACATCTGACATATTAATAGTTACCACGTCAGACTCACAGTCAAATTTTGGACGGCGTTAGTGTCTTGGATCAAAAGTGCAACGTCATGCTAGACAGTAAGGACTATTTTGTAGTTTTTCAAAATAGGGAGATCAAATCATTCATTCAGGTAAAATAGAAGGACCAAAACTGCATTTAAACCTTGATTTTAAGAGGTATTTCAGAGAGTCACGTAAAAAAACCTTGTGATGTTGTGCAACTAATTTTTTGGATTTCAACCAATCCATCTCATTAAAATAGTATGTTGTACCTTTTATGTATTCACCGGCACTGCTAAGACAAGGATGAGAATATTATAGAGCTTGGCTATTGGATTTCACTTATGGCTTTTAAATTCATACATAGATATTACTTAGTTGAGGCTAAAGTTTCAAGGTTCAAATTGAAGGAATAAATTGCAGCTTATCTTTCGAGTAGCAATCAATATATTCTCTAGAAGATTGATTGATGGTGACTGATGGTCAGAGCTTTAGGGGAATTTCTTGTATATTACTGACCAACACTTCTCTATGTTGCAAAGCAAAGCTTCTTCTTTTACTTGAGGGTTAATGGGATGACTGGCAAGACTTTGCTAAACAATACATGTAACTTCTAACAATTACCTTGACTTGTGTTCTATAATGTCAACGTGTTATCTTACTTATTTAAATGTATTGTTATAATGAACCTAGACCTTAGCAAGCAGGTTATGTACACAAAATTAGATTTCAACACAACCAATGGTAGGATAAGACAAGAAAAATATCCTGTTACTACCTTCAATTAAACATATAGTACCAAAGCCCTGTTGAAGCAACCTGCAACAGACGTGATTATTTGGGCATACCCATTGTTTGCCAAATGTGAAGATCAATGCCCACTGCACTGAAACAATAGGGCAATCTAGTGGCCGATGACAATTGTCTCTATCATTCTTGAATTATAGATACCAGCTGACCATAATCATATTCGAGTTCTGTTAAATTATCAGCTATGAGAATGTTTCCATAGTGGCAGTCAAGGCAAGGAAATAACTCTTGTAGGTACATCTGCCTCCTAATACTTTTGAAAGGAAGATTTCCCTTGTCAAAGCATGGTAAAATTAAGGTATTATATTTAGGGGTGTAAGTCAAACCGGTAAAACTGACTGAACCGAACCAGAAGAAATCAAACTAAATCGAGAGGGTCGGTTCGGTTTTTGGTTTCTGTAGCTAAAAAACCGAATGAGCCGGTTCGGTTCTTGGTTTTCATGAAGAAAAACCGAAGTTGAACCGAACCGAACCGAAATGCGCAATACGACGCCGTTTTGGTTAACTCTCTTCTTCCGTCTTTAGCTCTCTCCCAAGTCCCAAAACCAGAAATCCCTAACTCTCCCTCTCCATCGCTGGTCTCCATCGTAACTGTCAGACTGCTTCAGCAAGTTCGGTGAGGTTCGTCAATGGCTCCCGTTGGTCCTCTGACAAGTTTTTAGGTGTGTCTGTGACTAGTTTCTAGGTGTTTCTTTTAGGTTTGATTTTCTGTTTTTAATAATCCCTGTAGACTAGGAAGTAGGCTGTTTTGACTATTTCCTTTACCACGTTGTAAAACGTGCTCTGAATCTTGCTTTTATTTAGGAAGCTGTAACCACGTTTTCTGTTAGAGTAAAACGTGTTCTGTCATCTTGCTTTTATTTAGGAAGTTGTAAGGCTATATAATAGCCTAAGTTTGCTGAATTCAATAATAAGTCATTCTCCAGATTACGTGCATTGTTTAAGTTCTTTGCTTTACAACAATCTGGTATCAGAGCNGAAGCAGTAAACTGGACGGTACATGTTCTAAACCGAAGCCCTACCTTGATTGTGAAGAATATGACTCCAGAAGAGGCTTGGAGTGGAATCAAGCCTTCAGTTGAACACTTTCGAGTATTTGGATGTGTTTCACACGTGCACATACCAGATGCCAAAAGAACGAAGCTAGAAGATAAAAGCTTTAGTTGCGTATTGTTGGGGGTTAGTGCGGAGTCCAAAGCCTACAGGCTTTATGATCCAGTGTCAAAGAAAATTGTGGTGAGTCGAGATGTCATATTGAAGAAGATAAGAGTTGGGACTGGGACAAAAGTTATAAGGAGTTAGTTGCAGCTGATTTGGAGTGGGGTGAGAACGAAGATGATACTGCTTCAATTGGTGTCAACGAAGAAAACAATGAAGGAGATAGTGATACTGGAGAAGTAGGGATTGATTCTTCAAATAATATGAATGAAGGGAGCTTGTCTAGCTCTAGTGAAGAAGGGCGTGAAGAAAGGATTAGAAGAAGACCAGTCTGGATGAATGATTATGAGAGTGGTGAAGGCCTATCTGAAGAAGATGTGACTAATTTGGTATTCTTTACATCTACTGACCCTGTGCATTTTGAAGAAGCAGTAAAACATGAGAAGTGGAGAGCAGCTATGGACTCTGAAATGAAGTCCATTGAGAAGAATGAAACTTGGGTGTTGACTGATCTGCCAGCTGGTGCCAAAAAGATTGGTGTTAAGTGGGTCTATAAGACGAAGCTTAACGAAAATGGGGAGCTGGAAAAGCACAAAGCACGCCTAGTAGCTAAAGGCTATGCACAACAATATGGAGTCGACTACACCGAAGTATTTGCTCCTGTGGCAAGGATGGATACAGTACGTATGATTATTGCTCTTGCTACACAAAAGGGCTGGATAGTGTACCAATTAGATGTAAAGTCAGCGTTTTTACATGGTGAGCTGAATGAGGATGTGTTTGTGGAACAACCAAGGGGTTATGAGAAGAAAGACAGTCCGAACAAAGTGTATAAATTGAGGAAGGCTTTATATGGGCTAAAGCAAGCTCCACGAGCTTGGTTCAGCCGAATAGAAGCATATTTTATGAAGGAGGGGTTTGAAAAATGTCACAGCGAGCACACCTTGTTTGTCAAGGTAAGTAAAGAAGGTAAAATTTTGATTGTCAGTATCTATGTTGATGATCTTATTTTTACTGGAGATGATGAGTCTATGTTTGAAGATTTTAAGAATTCAATGATGAATGAATTTGATATGTTCGATCTTGGGAGGATGAGATACTTTCTTGGTATTGAGGTACTGCAAAGAGATGATGGGATCTTTATTTGTCAAAAGAAATATGCCATGGAGGTGCTGAGGAGATTTGGTATGGAAGAAAGCAACTTGGTGCTAAATCCAGTAGTTCCAGGGTTCAAAGTTTGCAAGGATGAAGATGGAGTTAAGGTGAATGCAACCTTCTTCAAACAAGTGGTAGGTAGCTTGATGTATTTAACAGCTACTAGACCCGATTTAATGTTTGTGGTTAGTCTTATTAGTCGATATATGGGGCAACCAACTGAGATGCATTTGCAAGCAGCAAAGAGGGTGTTGAGATATTTGAGGGGAACAACCGACTTTGGGATTTTCTACAGGAAGGGAGGGAGTGAAAATTTGGTTGCTTATGCTGATAGTGATTATGCTGGTGATCTAGAAGACAGGAAAAGCACTTCAGGCTATGTCTTCTTGATGAGCTCAGGAGCTGTTTCATGGTCATCTAAAAAACAGCCAATAGTTACTCTGTCAACAACCGAGGCTGAGTTTGTGGCAGCTGCTCATTGTGCTAGTCAACTCATTTGGATGAGAAGGATCTTGGAGAAACTTGGTCACTCACAACGTGGCAGTACTACTATGTTTTGTGACAATAGTTCAACAATCAAGCTCTCCAAGAATCCTGTGCTACATGGACGATGCAAACACATCGATGTTCGTTTTCATTTCTTGCGTGATCTTACAAAGGAAGGAACTGTGGAGTTAGTTTACTGTGGAACTCAAGAGCAAGTTGCTGATGTGATGACCAAGCCCCTAAAGCTAGATTTGTTTCACAAGCTTCGATGTTTGCTGGGAGTCTGCCAAGTACCAAAAGTAAATTAATTGCTGGTAATTATTTTAAGGGAGGGAATGACAAGTTTTTAGGTGTGTCTGTGACTAGTTTCTAGGTGTTTCTTTTAGGTTTGATTTTCTGTTTTTAATAATCCCTGTAGACTAGGAAGTAGGCTGTTTTGACTATTTCCTTTACCACGTTGTAAAACGTGCTTTGAATCTTGCTTTTATTTAGGAAGTTGTAACCACGTTTTCTGTTAGAGTAAAACGTGTTCTGTCATCTTGCTTTTATTTAGGAAGTTGTAAGGCTATATAATAGCCTAAGTTTGCTGAATTCAATAATAAGTCATTCTCCAGATTACGTGCATTGTTTAAGTTCTTTGCTTTACAACATCCTCGATCCAACGATGCGGTATTAGCTAATGTTGAACGCGTGGTAAGCAAAGAGGATGTATTCCCCTGTAGATTGTGTTTGATCGCCGAGAAAATTATGGAAAAAGAATACCTATGAAATGCGTAATCCTTGAATTTTTGACCGAAAATTGCTTCTTCAAACTAATCAGCTGGAAATGCTATTTATTTTTTTCTTATCCGTCTGTATGGATTAATAATCTTATGGTGGATCTCTTATTAACTTGATTTGTTTTGGAACCTCAATTTTCTTACATTTTGTTGTTGTTTCTCCTGGAATCAAATGACATCAAAGTTCACGGAATCTTCATATTTCTTAGAATTATTTTGAATTTTTTTCCTGACTTGTAGCACTTTATCACTTCATCGTCAGATGATCACATAAATCATTTCTCTAATTTCTTTTGTTTGTGTTCTCTAATTGTTTTTCTTTTTGGATATGTTATGTATTAGACATTGTTGACACTTTATTACCAAAACAGGAAATGAAAAAGGATATCTCTGCTTTCTTTTTTGTTTCCTTCCCCAATTGAATCTCTTTGTGTTAGCCCAATATCTTTTTGGTCTATATGGAGTGAGTTTATATGTATATAAGTTTTCAGCTGTGAATTACTATGGAACTATAGGTGCATAAGCGATTGTGATGTGCAAATTTGTGAGAGAGATTCTTGTTGAGTTAAAATAGAAGGTTGGTGAACTGCTACACAAGATTTTAGGTTCTAAAATAATTTTTGTGAAAGGGGGCTAATAAAGTAATTCCAAAGTTAATGTTGGCTTTTACTCTCTCCTTGCAAAAACCAACCAAACCAGACCGGTTCGGTTTGGTTCGGTTTTACTCTAAAAAATTTGAAAAACCAAACTGAACCGAACCGATATGGTTTGGTTGGTTCGGTGTCGGTTTGGGGTGTGAACCGGACCGATTACACTCCTGATTATATCTTAGCTATTATCTAGTAAAATTACAAATGATGAAGTATGTTTCTGGGTGTTATAAATCACTTAATATTTCAATGTAGCCTTGTAAGGAACTTTTGGTTTAGTCATATTATCTTCATATTTCTTTTTAATGTTAACCTGAAGATTTTTAAGTTGTTTCCATGTCACCATTCTGTTAGTAATAAATTCTGCACATGTAACAAAGTCATATAGTGGAAGGCCTGGTGCCAACCATGTCTTGCTGATTCAAGAAATATGGTATTAAGTATGTCAAGTGCTTCCCACATTTAAATTTTTATCCACATTGCTAATGTGATGAGTCTGAAGAATAATGTTCAAGTAATATGAAAATGCAATGGCATGCCATAAAACTGGTTTGTCCAAGCAGCTAAGTCCATACTTTTCCATTAAATCTAAAATTTAAATGTTCATTGTGGGTTTAAGGCTTGTACAGATTGGCAATTGTGGGCTTCAACTACTATGGCACCTTCTACATATGATTGTCAGTGTATGGTACTCCATAAAAGCCATGGGTAATATGTTTGAGAGCTATCTCATCTCTGGTGGAGTATTGAAGAGCTACAAGTCTCTTCGTTTGAAAAAGCTTCAGTACCTTGCCATTGTGATAGAAAGTGAAGATGCTCATCAGATTTCAAAAGTTGTTGAGCTTTTGCAGTGGCTGGACACTGTTGGTGTAAAGAATGTATGCCTCTATGATATGGATGGTATAAATGAGTTGGAGAATCAGTTATGCTAATTTTTTTTATTGTTACCATGTAATGAGGGTTTTGTTTTTCTTCTTCAACTCTTATTTCTAGGAGTGTTGAAGAAGTCTAAGGAAGCCATACTGCAGAAATTGAAGAATGCAAAATTCTTTGAGGTATCATATACATTCTTTGGTAGAACGTTTCTTCCTTTGTATATTGATAAATTTTAATCCAATAGTTTATGAATTTACTTGCATTTTGCGGAACAGTGCATCTTATATGCTTTCCATGCTAATCATCTAATTCAGAAATTCACCAATTCTATCATATTGTGGGAGATTGACTTTGTCTTGTGCAAGGATGTGGGGGTGGGGAGAATATACCTACCTTTATTTAAATCTCGGTAGATTACGTCTCTTAGATTAAATTAGATGGGTTTTACATCGGAAATTTATACAATATATTTTGTCTGGTTTCCAATTTCTTTCTGATCTTTTGAAGTTTGATTAGGACATAACTCTCATACAGCATTCACAGATGTATCATTTTAGAAAATTATTGATGTGGAGATAAAAGCATACCTATGTGTCCATTGACTTATTATCTGAGAAACTTGTATTTCAAATTTAACTTTACTAAAGATTTAAATTGGATGGGTCAGTGAGTGGCAATCATTGTCAAGCCTCCATGAGAACTGCTTTTTTATCACTTATTTGATCTGACCTAGCATAAACCCGGTGCAGGAAGCCAATGAAACTGACGCACTCCATGATCCAGATCACATGTCTTTGGAATTTGCTTCTTACACGGATGGGAAGGAGGCAGTAACCAAAGCAGCTAACTTGATTTTCATGGACAATATGAAACGACATAACTTGGTTGGAGAACTTGGTGGTCAAATTATAGAGTCTCACTTGACCGAGGCACTGCAAACTATTGGTTTGTTTACCTTCTAGACCTTCTAGTGGTGTATGGAATTGATACCCTTGTGCAAATTAGCACTTCACCTATTAATAATTATCTTGTTTAATTATCAGGCAGTAGAGGACCTGAGCCTGACCTTTTATTGGTTTATGGACCTGTGAGGTGCCACCTTGGTTTTCCTGCATGGAGAATTCGGTACACAGAGATTGTGTAAGTTCTTTTTCTCTGATAATGACATGATCTATGCAGTCTTCTCTGGGCCCAGCAATCAATTTGTATCACTGCTGAGATGAAATTAACTTGATGATACTTGGGAAGTGTAATTACACCTAGGATAGAAGCTAAAAGAAACAGTAACTAGAGTAGAAACAAAATGCTTTGAAAGGGTTTTGGTTGATGGAGGAAGATGCATGATGCATCCTGTTAACAATATATTTCTAACTTACAAGGCTAAGTGACAACTAGGAATTGATCTATTTATTTGGTGTGGTCATGAAGTTATTAGAATTTTTTTGCCATTTTCTTTAAATAATCTTTTATTGTTTAGTGCTGTTTTTTATTTAAAAAGAAAATATATTATTGGGCAACTAGTGTATAATTCAAATCAGACTTATAAATAATATTTTTTCGCATAAAAGTTTAATTCTAGTCTAAAATTTAGGTTACTGTTATTTATTCTCTATCTTTAGTTGTACATAAACTTTTATTAGTTGATTTGTAATGAAAATGTATCATAAGGGTGGTAAGTAATATGTTATTATTCAAGTAACCATTGAGAAACCACTTAACCTGAAATGTCAAAATGAACATTCATGCATTGCATAGTTTGTATGCGGATGCTAATAAAAACCTCTTTTCTGCATGTTGCTTACTTTTTTCTTTCTCCCTTTGAATAACTCGTGGCCAATATGTTACAGACATATGGGATCATTGAACTCCATGAGATACGGCTCCTTAATAAAAGCCATTTACAATTTCTCAAAGGTGCGCCAAAATTATGGTAAGTATTTTTTGGTTTGTAATGCAGTGTTAACTGAAAAATATTTCGTTTTTGTGGTGAGGCTAAAAGGTTTACTGTTCTGCCATGACTTGACACCAAGAAAGTGGTAAAATTTATTACCTTTTTATTTTGATTACTAATTACCAAACCATGTCTCCTTCTCCCATAAAGAAATAAATACAATTATGATGCTATAGTATATTGAAAGACATGCTGATGATTTTGCACGTGCTTCTTTTTGTTATCCAAGATGTTGCCCTTGGGCAGTGCACATAGCTAATAATAGCCAACGTTATGCATATTCTATTGGTAGTTTCAATTTGTTTCAATCCTTGTGTTTCTAACAGGTACGTGAGGAAGGAATTTTAAAGTTATGGACATGACAAGCGCAAAGGAAAGACATTAAGAACAGAAATATACTTAACTACATATCTTTATGGAGGAAGAGCCTTCTCAATAGTATGTGTAAAGATGTAACATGTTGAGAAATACAATTGCTACGCATATGGCTGAATTAGTTTCTTCATTTAAATTCCAAATTTGGTCATACTATTGCCAATTCACACTTGGTCCTTTGTAAGTCATATAAATTTCACACTTATTTATTTGATATGGCTTTGGTTGGGATTGATACTGGAAGAAGTTCTTTCTTTCAGGCATATCACCAAAATTTCAGGTTCTACCCAAACAGGATTCATGCACTGTTTCAATGTCTTTGAATTTCCAAATCTGTGGCCTTATAAATTGCTAGTGGCAAATCAGTCATGTTCTTTTGATGAAGAAAAATCTATTAGAGAAAGGAAGTCCAGGGAAGGACGATCGGGTATCCTCCTTAAAGGAAGCAAAACACAGTTCACAGTTGTCTTATTATCTGTCCAATTATTGTATGTCACCAGTTCTAGGTGTAAATTATTGGGAACATGGTGAGTGTAGAAAAAGATAAAAGTTTTCAAGCCTGCAAGTCTTGGTGCTTATTTCCTTTCAGAAAGTGAGACCCACTCCAAAATTTGACTGTTCTATTGCACATCTAATTTACAGGCAGAACAGAAGTGAACTATCTAACAACTTGGCAGAAAAATATGGCTTTTGAACCTTTTTGCTATTAGGGATTATATCTCTGGTAGTATCTCCTATTACCAAGATTCGAACTCCCACAATTTGCAGTAGTATTAAACCAAATAACAGAAATTAGTGTTTCCTATAATTTGAGTTAAGAGACAAAATTATACAGCCTTGCTACACTAATTTAACCACCAAGACAATAACTTAACGGAGATTCTATGATACTAGATGTGTATGTTATATTATTTTGACGTGACAAACATACATAATTTTTATATTTTATTTGATATAAAATTAATGTATCTTATTTTTTCAAACAAACTTAAAAATAGTTAATTTGTACATATGTCATTTACACATTAACTATTCTTATGTAGTATGACGTACAACAAAGTATTTAAGAAACCTCCATAACTTAATACTAAATATTGCCAAAAGTTTTTTAATGTCTGAGTCTTACAACTATACAAATACACAAAACCAAAGAAGCTCTACTTGCAAGTAAGGAGACAACATTCTTCCTCCTAGTTTGAATTATTCTCATCAAGAACTGCAAAAGTTTGATGTAGAATTTCCACAGCTTGCTCAATCTCCTGCTCTGTTATGATCAATGTAGGCACAAGCCTGATTATGTTTCCTTTTTTCCTGCAGTTAGTACTAGCAACAGAAGTGCTTCCATGGTCATCATAATTTATAGCAGAAGCAACTCTTTCGGTCACTAGAACTGCTCCGATAGGTAGACCTCCAGCAAGAGGCTCGGCAAGTGTGATCATTAATCTGGGAAGACAACATAAGCTTCTTGGGCCCAAAGAAAACCTGATCGGCCTAAGCTATATATTGAACCAAAGAAATACCAGAAAAGATATGCCTGTTCTAAAAAAAAAATTGTACCAAACAGTCTATAATCAAGTGTATTAAAGTTGTCTTTCTTTAAGACTTCTAAATTTTATATTTGAATCTAGAATTATAACCAATATATATATATAGCACAATAAGATACGAATATACCAAAAAATATGAAAATTATATTTTGTCATTCAATATAATAAGTAGAACTTGTGAAAATTTACTTAAAAGGTTATTGACGATGTCTGAATTGGACTTGAGGTTGGAATGATCTCAAGGGTCATGTGAGATCGAGCTAATCTGCACAAGTAGAAATGAAGGATCAGACTCTTAGTTTCAGGCTCCAAATATTAAGTTAAGTCGGTCCAAACTAAAAATGAATCATTAATGATAAATGTGTCAAAAGTCCCATAGTTATAACACATGAATTATTTATAGGGATGCTTAGAGAAATGAGAGTAATATACTGATAGATTTAGTNAAGAAATACCAGAAAAGATATGCCTGTTCTAAAAAAAAAATTGTACCAAACAGTCTATAATCAAGTGTATTAAAGTTGTCTTTCTTTAAGACTTCTAAATTTTATATTTGAATCTAGAATTATAACCAATATATATATATAGCACAATAAGATACAAATATACCAAAAAATATGAAAATTATATTTTGTCATTCAATATAATAAGTAGAACTTGTGAAAATTTATTTAAAAGGTTATTGACGATGTCTGAATTGGACTTGAGGTCGGAATGATCTCAAGGGTCAGGTGAGATCGAGCTAATCTGCACAAGTAGAAATGAAAGATCAGACTCTTAGTTTCAGGCTCCAAATATTAAGTTAGGTCTGTCCAAGCTAAAAATGGATCATTAATGATAAATGTGTCAAAAGTCCCATAGCTATAACACATGAATTATTTATAGGGATGCTTAGAGAAATGAGAGTAATATATTGATAGATTTAGTTTAAGTTTTTTGTGTAATGGACCTTTTGGATTTAGGCTTAATGCATCTAATTTGTGCTTAAAATAAAACTTCTACGATTACAATGCTGTGATTTTCTCCTCGCACATCATGCTCTCTCTATTTTTTTTTCCAGAAAAGAAATTTTCATATTATCCTTAGTTGCATGTGCATACTTACATTAAAAAATTTCAAACACAAGAATATGCATTTGCATTTACTCTCATACATCACAAGAAGAATTTTCCAAATACCTGTACCTATTTAATCTATTTTCTTTTTTCCCCTTACCATTACTTACACATGTGAGGGCCCGCCCACTTTTATTTATTTATTTGGTGTGATTGTTTGTGAATAGTGGTTTCTATTTGTTTGGTGGACTGGAAAATCGAAGTAGCCCCTTCCAACAAAACAACACGTGCCAGCGTCGGAGACTAGTCATCTACGGAAACTCGATCAGTAGTAGCCGCCGCTGTCCACTTCACATCAGCGCTCTGCCCTTCTCTGTATTCTCCATGCTTATTTCTGATTCTATTTGGTATCCATTTCCTGATTCGCTATGAAATCTCTTATAATTGGAACGCATCCCTTGCATCTCTATGCTTCATTCAATGCCTTCACACACCCTCCACCTCCAACAAAAAATTTTACTTTTTTAATTGCGAAACCAAATTTCCGGAGATTGCCTTTCCTAAATTCTCAATCCAAATCATCACACTTGATTATATCTTGTTCCTCACGTTCTGCCCAATTTTCAAATTCTGGGTCCAATGGTCGTGGGTCCGAAGCAGTCAAGGGGGCTTCCGATGAAGCAATTCTTGATAATGAAAATTTTCAAAGTCTAGTTGGAAGCCCCAAAATCCCATCTTTTGCTTCTCCTGTGGCTAAGTTAAGCTTGAATGACCAAGCTTTCTTTCTCCTCGCTTTCATTGCTTGCACGGTATGGCAATTTCGCTTCTTCTTTTCTTCCTCCCATTACTGATGCCAACTGTAAATTTCGTCCTCAAATACATTAAACAAGACTAGAGTTTATATACTTTCTAAATTTTTCTTTGCTGGACAGTAAATTGTATGGCGATTTTCTCCCATTAAACACGGGATGACAAATTTTTTTTTCTACACACGTATATCAAATTATCAATATGCTTTCTAATATATTGAACTACTAAGTGTGCCAATGCTAACATGTTTATTTTAATCAAAATTGAGGATTTTTTGGTGGGCATGGCATTTACAATCAACATGTCAGTCACTAATTCATTGCGATTTGGAAAAGAACCCCACTGATAGGTTAAACGGTGAAAATTGAAAATGTCATTGAAATTGAAGCTAAAAGGATATCACTTAAAACTGGCACAAACACAGTGGTAAATGGTTTGCTTTAGCCAAATTGAATCCTTTATATTTGAACTATATTAGTTTTGTCTGTCACTCATGAAAGATGAATTCATCTTTATTTCTGCAGACTTCTGTGGCATTCACTAGCCTCGTTTTTGCTGCTGTTCCTACACTATTTGTAAGTGGTCAATGATTATGATTACATTTAGATGAGCACGTCTAATTTTGCATTCAGACTTAACTTTTGTAGATTATATATGCTTATTTTTAATCTCGTGTGCATAGAATCACATCCTGCAAATATCCGTGAATTATTTGAGATTTTATGGTTTAAATTAACTTTTTAGTTATTTTCTGTCTGAGTTTACCCCTTTCTTGTATCATTTATAAAATGGGTTAACTGATTTTTATACCCTATTTACCTGTGTGATCTGGGAAATATGTCAAACATAGTATTGTGTTCAATGGTGTCAGGTATGGTGGTGTACCTGTAACATGTGTATTTTTGACCTAGTTTTTAGTGAATCCTTTTCTTTCTTTCTTTATTTGATAAAAGAAGAAATTTTATTTGAAAGAAGAAAGACGGAATACAAGTAAGGAAGATAAGAGATCCTCCTGAATTAGAACACAGAGGAAACAAAAGGAATTAAAAAATTAAATCAATGCAGTAAAGTTTTTCAATCCTGCTGCATATAAGCCAAGGAGACTCCCTCGAAGAGACTATGAGAAGAGCACCAAAGTGAAGTCATAAAAATAATGCAGTCCTATAGCAGCTGTAGAGTCAACGGGGTATAGAATTACACCACAACTAAATACAAGAAAGAACAGGATAAACTGCACACTCTCAGAGAGCTATTCCTCCATACTCCTACCAAAACCTCCAAAACTAATCAATAAGAATTACTCCAAATTCAGAGGATAGACCCAATATTCTCTACAAATGCCAATCAAATTGTTCCAAATAAATGGGCAGCTATCTCTGAACTAGATCCATGCATGACACACATATTAGGAGAAAGAGCTTTATGTGGTCTCTGAACTTGCAACATATCATTAGTATTAATCTGGTTAAGTACAGATGTTCGGATGAAAGTCTTGACTTTAGAAGGTGCTCTGAATTTTTCTTTCCAAATGAAACACTTGACCTTAAAAAGAGTTCTTGGACTTCCAAAGGGGCTTATCGAGGATAAAATTTGCTCTATCCAAAGATTGGATGATAAACTGAAAAAGGGAATTACAAAAATAAATGCCAGAAGAATAAAGGGTCCGAACCCTCCTATCCAAACTGGAGGATGTATGGAAAGAGTCAAGCAAGACCAAAAGGCATTCTATTATAGAAGTTTCTCTATCAATCAGGTTCCTGAACAAATGAAAATTCCAAAGATTATGAATCATGAATACTCTAGGAATTTGGATGGGGGAATTATGTAAAGAAGGAGAAAGAGACAAGGAAAAAGCCTCCATAAAGAAAGACCTCCCACCCATAGATTCTTCCAAAATCTGACGAGAGAACTGTTACCCACCTTTCAAAGAGCCTTTTCTTTTCTTTCTGTTGAAGTTTTCAATGTCCATCCGCTATCTCAAGGTTGCAACTATTCTTTATGATTTTGATCTTCTGTTTGGTTGCTTACAAACTTGACTTGGATATACACCCACATTCCATCCTGCTTTCTGCAACCATACAACTCAACTTATAATTTTTTAAATTTCTCGTTTGTGCGTGATACTTCTTTGATTAATTTGATGTTAAGGTCTGGACATACTATATACCATCCTTATATTGATCTTATTTGGATAGTTATTGTAGATAAACATACTGTAATGAAACACATCATCACATAAATGCTTTTCTTTATCTTCTTTAGGCAATGAGAAATGCTGCAACATCCCTTTCAAAGCTAGCAGATACAGCTCGTGAGGAACTCCCAAGTACCATGGCTGCTATCAGGCTTTCGGGCATGGAAATCAGTGATCTTACACTAGAACTAAGTGATTTAAGGTGACAATAAATGCTTTTTTTTTTTTTTTTTTTTTAATAAATTGCTACTGGTAAATCACACTCAGTTAAAAGAGAGAGAGAGAGAGAGAGAGAGAGAGAGAGAGAGAGGGAGGGAGGAAATGCAGAGCAGGAGGATCAGGAATCCTCCTCAAACAAAGGAAGCAAATCACCCCATCATTATTCTCTCATTATCAGACCAATTATTGTATGATACCAGCTGTAGATGTAAATTCTTCTGTACAACGAGACAACCTCAGAATGGGGTGACTTTTAGCAAAAAATAAATATTTTCAAGCAAGAAAGTATTTGGGTTTATTTCCTTTATGAAAGAGAGAACCACTCCAAAATTCAAATTTTCTAGGGCGCATTTGACNTTTTTTTTTTTTTTTTAATAAATTGCTACTGGTAAATCACACTCAGTTAAAAGAGAGAGAGAGAGAGAGAGAGAGAGAGAGAGAGAGAGGGAGGGAGGAAATGCAGAGCAGGAGGATCAGGAATCCTCCTCAAACAAAGGAAGCAAATCACCCCATCATTATTCTCTCATTATCAGACCAATTATTGTATGATACCAGCTGTAGATGTAAATTCTTCTGTACAACGAGACAACCTCAGAATGGGGTGACTTATAGCAAAAAATAAATATTTTCAAGCAAGAAAGTATTTGGGTTTATTTCCTTTATGAAAGAGAGAACCACTCCAAAATTCAAATTTTCTAGGGCGCATTTGACATTTTGAATTTATTGTAAACATGTAGTTTATAATAAAATACTTTTTCATGGATATGGTAGTTAAATGATGGCATCACTATAGCTCTTCCTTTGGTTGGAAGTCCTAATCGACATGCAGAAGTGAATTACCTAAAAAACATGGCTTTGATTAATTTATTTTTCTATTAAGAATAATTTTTCTGGCAATTTTTCCTACTACCAAGATTAGAACCCCCAGAGGTTGCTGAAAATTGTAGTATTATGTAGTGAATTGCCAGTTGTTTTAGACCAAATAAGACAATGTCCCGCTGGCTGCTGCTTTGCAGCATATAGGGCACTGCCTTGGCTTTGTGCAAGGCTAGCCAAAGACTAATTTGAACCATTTTTGGTGAAATTCTATATCTCAAGAGATTGCAGTATTTCCCTATCCTGTTGAAGAAACTTATGATCAATGAAGGGAACAGATTTTCCAGATTATTTCTATGGTTTGTTGGCTAGCTTACTGAATTTGTTTATCTAGTGAGGCATGTGATAAGTACTGAATTGCTGCTCTCCTCTCATTCTTATAAGGCTCTATTGAAGTTTGAAGACTATCATGTCAAAAAACTGCTTGAAAGTGGACTTTAAATTTAAAAGTTGGGAAGCTACTGATGATTAAAAATGTAGATGGTCTTTTCCTTTTCAACATGAATTATCTTTTAAAGTCATACTCTTAAATACATTACATAATAGAAAATGTAATATCATTTGTATTTGGCATTACATATAAAAATGTAATGTCATTTTTATTGGCTCTTAGCCAGGAAATAGCTGATGGGGTTAGCAATTCAGCTCAAGCTTTGCAAGCAGCTGAAGCGGGAATCCGACAAGTGGGTTCACTCGCACAGCAACAAACTATATGTATGTATAATACGTTTGTTGGGATATTGTCTCTCTCTTTTGTTTCATTTTGTGCTATTTAATCTCATTTTTTTTTATTATTATTGATTTTAGTTACAGCATTTAGCAGCTCTTCTATCCATCTACACACACTTGAAAAGAGAAATAAAAAGAAAAGGGTAGGGAAAGACCGTCAGAATTATTTTATCTCAGTTTTCCTTTAGTGGATTTTTCAGTTTCTTATGATAGTAGAGACTAACCTTGTATTACATTGGAAAATCTGTCCTTTCTTATTTCTAGGATGAATATCTGAGAATTCTGGTGTGAATTCCTATCATTTGAACAATATTGAAAATTATATATCTCCAATTTAAAAATTCCTAAAAAGTGGCATTAGCATCTTCCAAACTTTTTTTTTGGTATAATTTAAAGGCTGTTATTTTGATTATCATTTAATCATTTGCCAGACCAATTATTTTCTTTTTCAATTTTGCATTATTAGTAAACCTTAAAATTAGTTAGTAAGTAACCAAATTTCTTTTAATAATGTTTGGTGGGCAACCATTATATTGTATAGATTTGATTATACATTTTGTGTCTGATTTGATTATATTTTTTGTATGATACAGCCATGATTCAAGAGAGGGCAAGCTTGCCAGTAATATCTTTGCAACCTGTTGTTGCTGGAGCTGCAAAAAAGACTTCAAGAGCAGTTGGACGGGCCACAAAGAGCTTCATGAATATCATTTCTAGAAGGGAAGGTGCTACAGATGATGATGAGGATAGAGGAATGAATGTGGTAGAATTCTGACGAGTTCATTCTTGCCCTTTCAAAATGACTCAATTCCTCATATTCCTATTGCCCTATGCCAACGACCCAGATATACTAATAGTGTAGGAAGATATTTAAATTGAACAAAAAGTTATGTTAAAATTCTGATTATCGTCAATGTCAAAATGTACATAAATGGCCACCTTCTTATCATTAAAGCTGAGAATTCTTTAAAGAGCTAAGGTATCATCGGCACTTTGCTGAAGAGTCATGGCTCAAATAACATTGTCAATTAGTCCTTGGCCTACCCCAGGTCGAGGTTCAAACTTCAAACCTTACCTTGACTTTTTTTTGAAAAAGTACCAAGTGTTCTTTACCAGGAAAATGAGTTGGATGGGGTTATAAGCTTGCTTTAACTTCAAGCATTCTATACTCTTCAAACTCTTGCTCACTTTCTCCTAGCTAAAACCGAGTGTGGTCATCAGTTTGGAAACTTGGATACGAGGTGCTCTTCCTGCCTCACAGCTGTGTACTCATGCGTGCACCTTTTTGTTGAGTGCTCAAAGTCTCAGGCTTTTTGCAGCTTATCTCCAGTAATGTTTAGCTCTTCAACTCTTAATCATGAGAGTCTCATCTCTGGTGTTGCTCTTTGTTACAACTTAGAAGCTCTGATGTAATAAAAAATACTGGCACTGGCCCCCAATAGAAACTGCGCCTTTAGTGATTGGAATGAGTTTTGGGTAGCGGTAGGAGTAGGACTCAAATTAATAATGTAGAATGGATCTTCTGTATTTTTATTTTTTTTTTTATTTTGAGAACGCAAGAACAAGGTCTAATCCCAACATTTGGATGGAAACAAACTTACTAAATGTGGGGTGAGTTATCTTTGCTCTAGGAGTTCCGTTGTCAAAGTACTTTATAGCTAAAGTTTTGTGTGAGGAGCATTTTGAGACTCATTTTGTTGATGTTAGGTGTGACGTTGGTCATGTAAGCAGTGTGTATTTGAGTTAGTCCTCGGGACTCTTGTAACTTTTGTACTCTTATCTTAAATGATAACCCTTTATTTTGATAAACAAAGAAAAAATGTATTTTAGAGAATTATTAGGGATAAAAGAGAATAATTTCAACAAAAATATATAAAAATTAGATGTTCCGTAAGAACATATCTACATGTTATTTTGGTTTTAGTAAATTCTAAATTTTTTTTTTTACTTATATTATGTCATATAAACTTATTTGCTATAGTTTCTTTTAAAATTTATTGGGCAAGTTTTCTATTAGTGAAAGAAATTTAAAAGATAAATAAGTTATTCTAAGCAAAATAAATGGCAATCAGTAAATGTTACTAACAAAAGATTACCAACAATAATTGAGTATACCTTGTAGGCAAATAGTTTGAGTTGAGTATCTTTGAAAATTGGACCATTATCGGGTCCAAACCCGGGAAGCGCTTGGGTATAAATAGCGAGTTTTAACCTACTCGTCTAAATTTTTTGGAGCCTCCACTGCAGGTCCGCAGCAACTTAGTCTGCCTGTAAGAACTTGCCCCTCTGTTCTAGGGTTTGTGGAGGCAGATTCAGATGGCAACAGTACCTGGACAGCTGATATGGGAGATCGTGAAGAAGAATAATTCGTTTCTGGTGAAAGAGTTTGGGAATGGAACTGCCAGTGTAAAGTTCAGCAAAGAGAGCAACAATCTCTACAACCTTCACTCTTTCAAGCACTCTGGTGCGTCATTTTACTTTCTTCATTTCATACTTTGATTTCGCAGAAGATTCACTACACATTCTAAAATTATGCGCATTCGGACTTTTGAATTCGTTTGTTTGTTCCTCTAAATTTTCATGCAATTACTGTGGGCAACTAAATTTGCGGTCTTTGGTTGGTTTGTGGCGAAAACGACGAGCTTAACTCATTGCAGGATGTCACATTCGTTGCTCTGGTGCAATTTTTGTCAGCAATGAGGGAAAATTTTTTAAGGGGGTCCTGTAATTTTGTGGTTTCTCTTTCAAAATATGAACTGAAGCGAATATAGTGAAATGTAGGTTTTGGAAATTTGTTAAAATAATTTTAGTCATTGTTTGGAGATTGAAATGGGAATTTCAGCATTCGTTGTTTTGGAGTTAGCAAGGACTGAATTCATGAATTGTTCAATTTGTGTGATTACATCAAGTTTACGTTTTGGATGATGTATGCGTTTTGGATGGTGTATGTTTAGGTTTGGCAAACAAGAAAACTGTTACTATTCAACCTGGTGGCAAAGATCAGTCTGTCTTGCTTGCAACGACGAAGACCAAGAAACAGAACAAGCCCGCATCTTTGCTTCACAAATCTGTCATGAAAAAGGAGTTTCGGAGGATGGCAAATGCTGTAGCTAACCAGGTAATTTGAAATGTAGTCATTCTCCATGTAATGGAAGTTGTTATAAGTATGCTGGTGTTTCGCATTCCTCATGCTGATACAATGATTATATTTGATTGGTTTACATAATCTTGAAAATTCTTCTTTGTGCTAATGAATATGAATTTGAGCTGTTCTTGGCTTGTCTCATAATAAGTATACTTGAGGTTTTATTGGTTACATGAAAATTTTAAGCCGTGGATATAGTTTTAGGTTTCTCTTAATGTTTCTGCCAGTGATGGCTATGGTATGTTTAGGTTGGAATTGATATTCATATGTTTATAATATTATATATTTATCAAGTAATTTAACTATAGTTATCAGTTATGGGAGACCATATTTATTTTATTTTTGTAAATTGTGGATCATTTCAACGTCTTTTAGATCTTTAGCTTTTGGAAGCTATTCTGTCCAATCCAATTTTATACGATCTCTCTCTGTTAAGTTCTCTCATTAGCTTTATCACTTCCTTTTTCCATTTGTAGACTTGTGGTTATTTCATGTTTATCAATTGTGAGAGTAATGCATCAGTGAAACAAAGTGCTTAGATTGGTATATCAGAAAACTATCTATATTTTTCTGATTACTATTTTGTGTGCTTTGATGGTAAACTGTTGATCTGTCCTTCACCACCAAATTTGAGTTCCTGCCCCCAGAGATGACCTCTTTGTGGGTGAAACCTAGTTATGGCTTTTGGAAGGAGGATAACTAGTTATAGTTGTACTGAGAATCTAGTGTTAAAAGTCATTTCTTTAGCATGTATACTGAGTATCATTACTGTTGTGAATATAGTTACCCAAGATAATTAATAAATAAAATAAAACTTGGACACTAAGATATCACTCAAGAAATTTGCGGTTTTTCTATTAAATAAAATAGAGGATTACAAAGATGAGTTACACAAAGGAGTTACCCAGATGTAACAAATTCTCTCTCTCTCTCTCTCATAAAATAACAAACTCGATCTTATATCCTCATCATGTGGCTTATATAAGGCCAAGTCTACAATACCAATGATACAAAATGGGCACCAGTGCAAAGGCCAATAAATGGCTGAGATTAAGTCATGTGTATGATCCAGATATCATGACTGAATATTATCTATAAATGATTAATTGTATTTTGGCTCAGAAAAATTTATATATTTACTTGTTTTCCCCACTAACCAAAAACACACTCAAACATTTATGCTCCGATGAAGTGGTTCAGTATAGTACTTGAGGAGCTTGAACCTTGCGAATCCATGGCGAATTCGCAGACAAAGAGGAAAGGAAGGAACTTTTTAGACACGGGTGGGTTTGGGGGGATTTGAGGAGAGGGAGATAAAGATAGATTGAAGAGGATCAATGTCTACTACAACGAAGCCAGTTGTGGGAGGTAAGTGCCCAGGGCTGTGCTCATGGACCTTGAACCAGGTACCATGGACAGCGTCAGGTCTGGACCGTAGGTCGGATTTTCAGGCCGGGTAATTTCGTTTTCGGCCAATCTGGTGCTGGGAACAACTGGACTAAAGGGCATTTCACAGAGGGTGCTGAACTCATCGATTTCGTACTCGATGTTGTTCGCAAAGAAGCAGAGAACTGCGATTGCTTACAAGGGTTCCAGGTTTGCCATTCTCTCGGTGGAGGAATTGGGTCTGGAATGGGTACTCTTTTGATTTCAAAGATCAGGGAAGAAGAGAGAAGGAAGAGAGGAATGTTGAGCTAGGATTGAGCAATGGAATATAGAAAAATGGGATCAAACTATAATTTAATAAAAATATTAAGATACTATGTTATTATTAGAAAGACCAGGTTCTTAAGTTACCCATCAAGCCATCACAGCCATTCATTAAGCCAAGTGGATGATTGAATGGTCATTTAGTGGCCTTTGCACCGGTGCCCATTTTGTGCCATTGATATTGTAGACTTTGTCATTATATAAACCCACAACTCTCATTTTTAACAAGAACTCACTTAAGGTTCTTCACTTTCTTAATACAATAATATTTCTACAATAACTCTTTCTCTCTCTAAGGTTTTTTTCTCTTTCTCGGATTGAGGAGTTTATGAGTTGATTGAAAATGGAGTTGCAACTCTTCCTTTTATAGAAGGATTTTTACCGCCTCATTTAGCTATCATCTTTATTGAGAATTAATATTTTAACATTTGTTGCAATAGTNCGGATTGAGGAGTTTATGAGTTGATTGAAAATGGAGTTGCAACTCTTCCTTTTATAGAAGGATTTTTACCGCCTCATTTAGCTATCATCTTTATTGAGAATTAATATTTTAACATTTGTTGTAATAGTTGACTTTTCAATTTGACAATTATAACTCCAGCTGTTGCCATTTTTTTTTTGTTAAGTTTCCGACTTTTAATTCAACAAGAAGGAATACTTTAACTTCTACAAGTTTCTATAATTCTCTACTAGCTGTCATCTAATATTTGTCACCACTTTTATCAATCTTCCACTTGGAGACAAATATTATATTGCAATAACTCCGCTTCCATCCTCAGAAACTAAGACCAATTGAAGCTGAACAGAATTTCAATTTCTCAATAGTAACTACCTTGGTCAACATATCTGCAGGATTTTCTGTAGTGTGGATCTTCTCCAAATTGATTTTACAATCTTCTAAGAGCGAACGAACAAAATGGTATTTAATGTCAATATTTTCATTCTTGAGTGAAATGCAAAATTCTTTGCAAGATGTATAGCACTTTGACTATCACTGTACAACTTGTAGTCATCAAGATTCTTGTTGATTTCACTCAAGAAATTTTGAAACCATACCATTTCTTTGCAAGCTTCTATCATTGCTACATATTCCACTTCTGTGGTAGAAATAGTTACAATCTTTTCTAATTGAGAGACCTAGCTAATTGCAGCACTTTCAAGATAGCTCGTGGAGAATTATAGAAACTTGTAAAAGTTAAAGTATTCTTGTTGAATTGAAAGTCATAAACTTGTAAAAAAAGGATGGCAGCGGCTGTAGTTATAGTTGTCAAGTTAAAAAGTTAACTATTATGACGAATGTTAAAATATTGATTCTTAATAAAGAAGATAGCTAGATGAGACGGCAAAAATCCTTCTATAAAAAGAAGAGCTGCTATTCCATTTTCAATTAACTTATAAACTCTTCAATCCGAGAAATGGAGAAGAGCTTTAGAGAGAGAAAGAGTTCTTGTAGAAATATTTTTGTATTGAGAGAGTGAAGAACCTTAAGTGAGTTCTTGTTAAAAATGAGAGTTATGAGTTTATATAAGCCACATGGTGAGGATATGAGATCAAATTTGTTATTTTGTGTGAGAGAAAGAGAGCTTGTTACATCTTTGTATTCCTCTGTTTTATTTAATAGAAAAGTCGCAAATTTCTTGAGTAATATCTTACTGTCTAAGTTTGTCAATTTGACTGAAATAATACACTTGTACAAATTATTTATACAAATGAGGTATTTTTGAAAATATTTACATAAAATAAGCACTTTTGAATATTTTATTAATTTATCAATCAAAGTTAAAAACGCTTTTATTTGTGTAAAACATGTATAAATTGAACACGCTTTAAAGCATTTTAACTCAAAAATGTGTATAATATTTACTAGGTACCCTTTAAAAAAGAGTGAAAAAATACATGCTTTATGAAAAAAGCGTGTTCCTAAGGAACATACTTTACAACAATCAATCATGTTTTTGTCCAAAAAAGTAAATCACACTTTTGCTTATTTTAGGGTCACGCTTTTGCTTATTCTAGGGTCACGCTTTTGTCAAAAGAGTCTTCCCAAGGAATACTCTTTTCCTCAAATGCGTGTTTCAAGGGAACACGTTTTTGGCAAAATCATATCCTTCCCTACACTACAACGTTACTCTTTTACCCCTCCTCAAACCCTATTCCTAAACCTTAAACTCTAAACTTAAAACCTTAACTTTCAAACCTTATTTCCAAACCTCATTCCTAAACTCTAAACTCCATTCTCAAACGCTAAACCCCATTCTTAAATCCCAAACTCCAAACCTTAAATCTTAAAACTTTAAATCCCAAACTCCATTTCGAAAAAATCCCAAACTCCATTTCGAAACCCCAAACTCCAAANACTTAAAACCTTAACTTTCAAACCTTATTTCCAAACCTCATTCCTAAACTCTAAACTCCATTCTCAAACGCTAAACCCCATTCTTAAATCCCAAACTCCAAACCTTAAATCTTAAAACTTTAAATCCCAAACTCCATTTTGAAAAAATCCCAAACTCCATTTCGAAACCCCAAACTCCAAACCTTATCCCGAAACTTGAAACTCTAAATCCTATTCTAAAATTCCAAACTTGAAACTCCAAACCCCATCTCCAAACTCTATTCTTAAATCCCAAACTCTATTCTCAAACCCCATTCCTAAATTCTAAACCCTAGACCTCATCTCCAAACTCTATTTTTAAACTCCAAACTCTATTCCCAAACCCCATTCTTAAATCTTAAATTTTAAATCCCAAATCCCATTCCTAAACCCTAAATACCAAATCCCATAACCCCAAATAGTGTATTATTGTTTTTGATAAGAATGAGATTTGGAGAGTTGTAAAAGAGTAACGCTGTAGTGTAGGGAGAGAAATGTTTTTGCCAAAAACGTGTTCTAAGGGAACATGCATTTGAGGTTTGGCAAAAACATGTTTTACTTGACAAAAGCGTAGCTTAGGATAACTAAAAGCGTGATCTACTTTTTTGGGTAAAAGTGTTATTGGTTGTTGTAAAGCGTGTCTTTTTTTACCCTTTTTTAAGGAGTATACAGTGAATAGTGTACACGCTTTTGGGTTGAAATGTTCTAAAGCGTGTTCAGTTTATACACGCGTTTTACACAAGTAAAAAAATGTTTAACTCTAATTGAAAAATTAATAAAATATTTAAAAGTGCCAATTTTACATAAATACTTTCAAAAGTGTCTTATTTGTGTAATTAATTTGTATAAGTGTATTATTTGGCAATTTGATAAAAATAATACACTTGTATAAACTATTTACACAAATTGGCACGTTTTTATTTGTGTAAAGTGTGTTTGAACTGAATACGTTTTAGAGTATTTTTATTTAAAAGCATGAATACTATTCATGGGTACCCTTTAGAAAAACATGAAAAGAGACACGCTTTACAAAAAAAGCATGTTTCGAAGTAACACAATTTAGAAGAAAAGCAATTACGCTTTTGCCAATAAATGAGTCATGTTTTTGGCCAAAAGGGAGTTATGTTTTTGCTATAAATGGGACACACTTTTGGGCATGTGAAACACGCTTTTGGATGCACGCCGCAGTTCATTCTACAAATCATCTTTCTCACCTAGGACAAGGACAAATAATCTCGTGAAAAAAAAAAAGAAAAAAAGCTATGAAAATTGATTTCAGTGATGGGTAACCGGAGGAAATCTCAGATGAACATCAAAATTTGATCAACATGTTCAATAGAAACTTGGAAGCAATTCCAGCCATTAGAACAAGGAAAATCCAGGGACTTTCGTGGATTTCTAGACGTAAAACTTGAAGCATTCACAAAATAAAAAACAACCCAATAATTTTTTTTGTTTTGGTAGTCAAATAGCAATTAATATGAAGTTGACTTTCTTCCATATCACCAACATCCACCGATTGAGCAGTGGAGTTATTTTTCTTGGTGAGGATAGTTGATAAATAAAAAATTACAGAACACACTTTTGGGCATGGTTTTGGGCATGTGGAACACGCTTTTGGGAAAAGTGTGTTTCAGGGAACACGTTTTTTCCAAAAGTGTGTTCCACGTGGCAAAAACTTGTCTCATTTGTAGCAAAAACGTAACTCTCTTTTGGCAAAAAACGTGACTTCTTTCTTGGCAAAAATATGTTGCTTCAAAACATGTTTTTTTTGTAAAGCGTGTCTCTTTTTACGTTTTTCTAAGGAATACCCATGAATAGTGTTCAGTCTTTTGAGTTAAAATGCTCTAAAGCATGTTTAATTTAAACACGTTTTACACAAATAAAAACGTGTTTAATTATGATTGAGAAATTAATAAAATATTTAAAAGTGCTCATTTTACATAAATAGTTTCAAAAGTGTTTTATTTGTATAAATAATTTGTACAAGTANATTTTACATAAATAGTTTCAAAAGTGTTTTATTTGTGTAAATAATTTGTACAAGTGTATTATTTCTATCAAATTGCCGTCCAAGTTTTATTTTATTTATTAATTATTCTGGGCAACTATATTCACAACAATTACAACAGGTGGTGCAGAGATTTAGTATGATTACTATCTTATGAGTAAAAAAGCGCCTTCATTTTTTGACATATCAAACTTGTGTCAATCTTATGGAGATGCCTTGTTGGAAGGCATTTCAACTGTTAGGGTTTCGGGCTGAAAATTTGTGACATCCCCTTTTATTTTTTGGGGTGAAAATTTTATCATTTTCTTTAGTTTTGTGTAACAGGCAACCAAAAATGTTTTCTTGGTCAATGAAATATTAACATTCAAGTCATATTGTGGAGCAATCAAGATGTTTCGTTGTTTTGAGAGAATGTTCCCCAAGAAACTTATGTTTAAGCAGACTCTTTTTTGTTTCACAGTCATGTCATTTGAGATGAAATGGAGCCTAGAATGCCCTAGGCATGTACATGCCAGCCCAATTTTTACGTATGACACAATTAGTAAAGCAATTAGAATGCTCACCAGAGCATGTATACAGTTCAACTTTTAGGGACAATTTTTTTTCAGGCTGTTGTAAAACAAAGGACTACTCACTTTTGGGGGGTGGGTCTGTCATACTAAAATCCGTAAGGGGTGAAAATCTAGTCGGAGATTGGAGTTCATTATTGATGATAACCTTTTCTGAATGATCTCTGTTTGTCCCTTCTTGTCCGCTCTTGATTCATTGCTATGGTGCACAATGATTTTAGCTTAATCTGAGATGTCAACAGATTGTGTATGTTGCCCTGGTGAAAATGTTCTTCAACATTGTGTTGGATTTTCCTTGTCGGATATATGCTTTGTTATTCTTTAATATACATTGTATAAAAGATCTATTGTTTTATGTAATTCCTGATATGGCTTGTGATTTCTTATACCACGCTTTGCAGGTGGCTGGTAACTACTACAGGCCAGATCTCAAAAATGCAGCCCTTGCAAGGCTCAGTGCTGTGAATAGGAGCCTCAAAGTTGCCAAGTCTGGTGTCAAGAAGAGGAACAGGCAGCCTGTAAAGATTCGTAGCAGGAAATGAGGAAAGATGAAACTGCAATACTGCGCTTCTATTGTTCTTTTTCATGTATTAGTCCTACACTCTAATATTTATTTCCCGTTTGTGGACTTATTTTCATTTGAGATGCCAATTTTGGAATGTTCTCTGGATAGAGAAACCTGAAGATATACAGTTTAGCTTTTCGTTTGGTTGATCTCTTGGATGTTTCATTGTCATGGAGACATGGACATTTTTCTTTTCTTGTTTGTTTCTGGTTTGCCATGCGATCTCGTTAAAAATCAAATATTTCTACCCATCACAAGCTTGGTTTTTCAACTTTCAAACCATGTCAGTAAGACCTGCAAGAGTGGTAAGCCCTACAAAGCCAGTGTTTGGAACTTGATACAAGGCTTAAATGGATAAACTAAAAAGAAAACTGAGACTGATGCTGACACACTGCATGAAAGAAGGGTCTTTATGGGGAGGCCTTGATTGCCAAATTTCACCACTGTAACCTCAAATTTATTCTCTAGTGCCATTTTCCAAAATTCAGGTCTGAAAAGTTCCATAAGTATAAAGTGCTACACTGCTATTGGCAGTAATAGATAGAAGTGAAGGACTCTGCATAATATTTTTCTAATTCTCTCGCATTCTTATTTTGTTTTTGGGACTGAGTTGAAGTCATACAGGTCATTGTTATTTCGGGTTTTGTATTAAGATTTTTCTTTGTTTTAATAGAAAACCAAAATTAACATGTAAACTTAAGGATTTGAATTTGGCTATGATACAGGACTCATTTTAAGGAAAAATATTGACATGGTAGTACATTGTCAATAGTTGAGGAGTAATGTTGTAAAACTTTCAATACGTCTCCTTTAATTTTTGGTTAGCAAAAGTCCCCAACCCACCAACTATCTGAGATGACGTGATCTAAATTGGGAGACATGGAAAGAAACCAGAAAATAGGACATAACAGAGTTCTGAAATTTTGTGCATGACTGTTATCTAGCTAGTTACCAAAAGGAACTGTAAACGTGAAACTCTATGCATTAAGATTATTGTCAAGATTATTTTTATTTTAGTTCCTGCAATAATCGAGTCTTAACAAAAATGTCATCATATATAGTAAGGACAAAACCCCTTGACTTACGGACTTGCTATGTTCAGTGGACAAGACTTGTTGAGCAACAAAAAAGAAAGTAACCAATTTACAGCAACATGTTAAAGGAAATGAGAAGAAAAGAGTAGATTATAATGTATCCCTTGGTTAAACATGGAATTAGGAGATCACCCTAGAAGCAGAGAGGATAAGCAGGCCTGTTAGCAATAAATCATTAACCACTTCCCATTGCTAACACCTAACAGCATGTTTGGTATATCATAATCTTCAATCAAGCATCTCAGATACCCTGGTATCATGATTTCCTGAGTTAGATTACGGTGTTTGGTACAATAGTATGAAATTATAACACAGGAAGCCAAGATAAGACGCAGACATCCAATATCACCCAAAGGCTACTATCCTATACCCTTAACAAATCTAGGGAATCTCACATCCATGAATGAGTGAGTGATAGGCATCCAACAAAAGCAATTTAAAAGTGGACTAAGTGCAAACTAAACATGTGCATCTCACATATAATTGTTATACCACACATGGGGATCTCAAATCCCTGTGCACCTTATTTCCTTGTTTCTTATACCCATGCATCCAAGATACTGGTGTACCAAACACCTATTATATTCTGTCACAGAAGATTCACAGTAGCAGCTCAAATAACATCCCACCAATTTTAAAGATTTACTGATACACAAATCCATGAAGGTGGTAAAATGGAAAATCACTCACCAGGGATGCAAGAGCGATTAAGTTGTGATGGTGTAAAATGGAAAACCTCGTTCTTGTCAAAGCTCTCCCCTTGAAATCTCGGCACAACTCTCTGATCAAAGGAGATGTAAGACCATTAACAAGGAAGATAATGAAATATCACAGTTCCAAAACAACTCTTTGTGCTCCATCATCCATGCTGTATTTAAAATCTGTAGACGATGAAGCTTTAGTAAAATACATAATATCTAATTCCGTACCAGAAAACTGCCTGCAGGTATATATCCATGGCCAAGGGTACTGTATGGTACTATTCCAATTCCAAGTTCCCTCTAAATCTTGTCATCAATGTCCCTTTTAACACCATGCAGAGGTTCATGATTTATATAGAAAAACATTAAGTCTGCAAAAGAATCAAAACCCTATAGGGAGAAAGCAAATGAAGAAATGGGAATGATCTTAGCAAACAAAATGTCAAGAGACTAAATAAACAAGAGATTTCATATTGATTTAAACTTTCAAACTTCAAACTGCAAAATAGTAACTAGTAACCCACTTACCTAAGATAATGAATTCTCCGAAACAAACAGAACATGCTGACATTCTAGACATAAAAAGTCTCCCAAGCAGTTCAAACGTTGATAGGAATTTGATAATAAAGCATAATAATGTACGTGTTTGTCACAGTTCTTAAAACTTACCTGCAAAGTGGAATAATTTCTTCTTCCCGAATCAATTTCAAGAGCTATAATTATGTAACTTCCCAATTCCAAATTTTTCTATATTAAAAATTATGATTGATGGATTGAACTTGTGAATTGTGTTAATTTAAACTTAAACATGATTGTATACTGGTAAATGGGGCAGGGCACTGGACAATGAGCATTCGACGAAAACGGGGATGAGAATGGAGTTTGTACATCACGGCAAAGATGGGGTGAGAGCCTTGCCTCGTTGCTATCCCTAATTGGAGTTATGGTGTTAACATAACTGCAATTATTTGGGCTTTTTAAATCTTGTTTATTATGTTGAAATATAAATAAAATAATCAATTATATAAATAGAATAATCACATAATATTAAAAGATATTTTAGTCATTTCACATTATGTAATAAGTACTTGCTTAAAAAGAAGATACTTTTAAAATTTCTTGGTATTTTCTCTCAATGATTCACTAAATGAGATGACACAATTTAAATGTACAAGAAAAGGTTTAAGTAGGTCTAATTCACATTAAATTGTGCCAATTGTGTAAATAATATTATTCTATCAATAATAATCTTATGCATGAGAAGTTGAATTCAGTTTTTATACCGTTCCTCGTAAATTAGAATAATCAAAAGGATGTTTCTAAAATGGAGGTTTCTTAGATACTTTTAATATTTATGTAGTATGTCATACTACATAAAAGTAACCAATAAATGAATGACATGTGTATAAATTAACTATTTTTAAATTTATTTAAAAAATGAAATAAATTATATTTTATATATAATAAAATATGAAAATTATGTATGTTTGCCACGTCAGTGTAGTATAACATACTTACGTAGTATCATAGAATCCCTGTTCTAAAATACTTTTAGTATTTATGTAGTATGTCATACTACATAAAAATAACCAATAAATAAATGATATATGTACAAGTTAATTATTTTTAAATTTGTTTAAAAAATTAAATAAATTATATTTTATATTTAATAAAATATGAAAATTATGCATTTTTGTCACGTTAGTGTAGTATGACATACTCATGTAGTATCATAAAATCTCCGTAATCAAAATACTCTTTTAAGCTTTATCATTATTATAGGTAAAAATATAATTATTTTATTTAGTATATAATTATCATAATTAATAATCACATAAGTCAAAAGAATATTTTGGTAATTTCATTATGAAACATGATTGGAAATGTGTTTAAATTTTATAATTTTGAGATTCATATTTCCTAAAATACATATAATAGGTTATTCAATACTACAAATACTATTTTTATATTTCAAACAAAATTGATAAATGAACTTAGTTCACTTATCATACCAATGGTATTGAATAATTAGCAAAATTGATAAACACACAGATTTCAGGGTAAGAGTTGGGAGTAGAAGATGGAGCAGAGTGAGCAGAAGCAATCCCAGGAGAAGCTTTGCAGAAAGTGCAACCAAACATACAATCCCGCTTCTAATACTTCTTCATCATGCCGTTTCCATCCTTCTTTCTTTGTCTGTCGCCGTCACGATGACCAGAAAAGGTACTTTCCATTCCATATATAATACCTACTATGCCTTTTTGCAGTTGCTGCCTTCCAATGTTTGTTCGATGTGGGTTTTCCAGAATTTGATTCAGCATCTTACAGTTTGATAACCCCGAAATTCATGTGAATCGACATTATGGAATTCAAAACGTATGGTTTTCTCTCGTGCCCTTGATTCTCTCAAAATCCCCTTTGGAAGATCATTTCTATTTGTGTCAGTTCTGACCTAATTCAAGCATGAACCTGTAAATTTCTTGAAAAAATTAATGGGTTTTATACTCTGTAAATTTTATTAAGCTACCCGTTTTCTTAGTATGATTGTTACTTCTGAGAACAATTTTTGTTGAACTATCATATGTAATTTACACCATAACCCTTTTTATATAATATTTGATATTTTCTTTCTTTTCTATTTCCACTATCGTTTAGTATAAAATTATCAATTTTACTGTGCAAACGTAGAAATCCTTACATACTTACAATGGAATGGGGCATATACGTACATATGCACATACTTACTTGCATAGGTATATGCATAAACATGATAAGGGATGCAGAAACAGAGTGCCTGGACCAAATAACAGAAGTTGATGGAGAATGCAGATACAATGGATAAGAGTTAATCGTATGGAAGATCCCGGAAAATAGTTTTCAAAAAATATTTAGGTGTGAAGAAAGAGTACAAGCTTCATTTCATTACAAAAGCTTATGCTACTAATATGTAGACTACGTAAGATATTTCAATTGTACTGATTAGAAATTGCCATATCCATTCAGCTTTTATTGTTGGTACACACATATCAGGGGAAAGAGCTTCATGTGGCTATGGTCTACAAACCTGCAACGTATTATTACTATTAATCTTATTAAGTTCTGTTCTCCAAATGAAAGACTTGACCTTAGAAGGAGCTTTGTATTTCCTGGAAAAATGAAAATTCCAATAAACAAAGGAAATACGAATATTATACTAATCTTGGATAGAGGAATTCTGATGCATAAAATATGTTTGTGCGATCACAGATGCCATATGGAAAGCACTTCTATTTGGTTATTTCTCTAATAACAGACAAGGCTTTAACATAATCATTTACCTGTCTGTCAGTATAAGTACTTTCCCTTTCCTTTTTTTTCTTTTTCAAAAAAAAAAAAGAAAAAGAATGCCAAATGTGACTTTCATTTTGTTAATATAGTTTCTGATAAAATTCTTTTTCATTTTTTTTTTTTAATGGACATTCAAACCAAATTTCTGAAGTTCCTAGAGCATATGTGCAATTTGGGAGAGTAAGAAATCTGACTCAAAAAAATTTTGGGTCCATTTGTATTATTAGATTTCCAGCCAGGTGCAGTTCATATTCAAGTTGCTACTTTGAATCAATTTGTGTTAGCTCCTTACTTTCCCAACCATAGTCTCATTTCTACAAGAATATAAGAGGATAGTCTCATTTCTACGAGAATATAAGAGGTCCAATATGTTAGAGATACCATTTAGTCCTTTTCATTGGTAATTAGCAATACATGCTCCCAAGCAGGATTAGGATGCATGTTTTGTTGATCTTTCTTTGTTCTGAAAAGTAGAGCAGGTGCCTAACTGTCATCTTCTATAGTCTGCAAGGCTCTAACCATCATCTGCGTATTTACTCCTTTTTATTGGTAATTAGCAATGCATACTCCCAAGTGGGATTAGGATGCATGCTTTGATAGTCTTTCTTTGTTCTGAAAAGTTGTTCAGGTGCCCAACTGTCATCTTCTATAGCTTGTTATGCTCTAAACATCATCTGCTCATTATTTTTTACTTCATTTGAATTGATAGGGATATTTAATCTGTGTTTGAGCTCTTGTATAGCTTTTTACTTTCTATTCCCTTTTTTTTCTTTGTTAAGTACTAAATTCTATACTCCTCTTTGTAGTCACAATGAAACTTTCCAGATAGGACAGATAGATTCTGTCTAAATCTCCTTCAGACTTTTAAGTTACAATCATCTAGTTAGAACTGATTCCATATGGCTACCACAGATTGCAGAGAAGAAAACACAGTGATCATGGATGCATATTGGTTGTTCATCTATCAAGATAGCCAAACTGGTGTGGGCTATGTTGAATGGCTGGTGGCATTTAAGAAATAGAAATATGGTTAAAGATGCTAAAGTAATGGAATTAACTCATGGTTTAGGTCTTAGGAGATTTTCATTTATGGAAAAACTAGTTGCATCATATCTGGGTCTGGGAGCAGGCATTCTGCTTGAGGACTTAGGTGAAAACAACAGGCCATTAAAGTTGATATCTTGGACAGTGGTCAGAACAGTTCAATTTGATGCTTGACCTGTAACAATGCAGGAGGTTTTTTTATTTAACAAATTTGATGGTAATGACTCAACTAGTTAAGTTGGCTGATTACAGATTTAGTGGTGTGTTTTCGACCTTGGTGATGGTTATTCTTTCTCATAAAATATAAGAAAAAATTACATTTTGCCTATTTGAGGTTTAACCCATGTTTGTTTGAATCATCCATACTCTAAAACATGAGACTTTGCCCCCTAATTATTTTTAATATCATTTGATTGTTGTGAACCATTTTCTACTTCTTTCTTGAGAAGTCCATGCTCCATAGGCATCGAGTTTAAATGTTTATTGTATCAGACTTTTTTTGCTCTCACGTATTTCATATATAATACATAGTATATTAGTAATTAGTAAACTAGGCTATATGTTACTAAACTAAATAGCAAAAGAGATGATAGTGGAGTTCTGTTCATATGAGATCAGTTAGATTAGTGGGAATCATAATGTGGAAAACCATAGGTGGGTAAAGTGTCACATTCTAGAGATGAAAAAAGGACAAACTTAAGCTAAGTCAGGTAGCCATTCTACTCTCTATGTTGGGATAAAGGAAAAAAAATTCCTCCATAACTTCGTTCTGCCAAGTGAAAGTTATTGTTGTGAGATGTAATATTATAATATATTACTTTATCTATGTACTCTAACTCTGGACGCCTTACTTGTATCTGTATCTCTCCATAATTGTCACAATTGAATTTACATTGATAAGAAACCTTAGATTGCTTTTAATTCTATTCTCTAAAAGAAAAAGTAGAGCATATCCTGGTGCCTTATATTCTAGGAATACGTTTGTTTCATGTCATGATATCCTGGTGCCTTATATGATACGTCTGTTTGCTAGATTCTAACATTAGTTCTAGACTCACTGGAAGAGACATTCAATTTTTGTACAAAAAGGGTCACAGTTTTACCAGGGTAAACCCTGAGCATTTTACCATTTGAACCTGAAAATTCTTTTAAATTCGAAGTTTAGATTCAGAAGTTTGTGTTTTTGCTTATCCTGTCCTTTTCTTTTTTTCTTATTTATGAAGGTACTATGAATTGGGCCCCAATGATCCGCCATATGCTGCTAAGTTTTATGACTGCTGTGGGGCTGAGGACCCTGAGGCTTCTGGCTGCACTACCAATTTTCATGTCTCTTATGATGACTGATGTAATATCTCACCCCATTACCATTACTTAGATCTTAACAATGTGTCTGTGGTACCATGGTCCTTACAAATATCGTTTTCACCATTGTACATATGATTTTCAAACTCTTAATCCATACTTACTCTGCACAATGAAAATTTTGATATTTAATTTCTCCTTTTGTCCAGTCATACTTCCGCTGATTGCTTCTGTTTGAAGGAAAAAGGGACCTTTAAACCGATTCATTGATTAAGACCTGAACCTGATTCAGCTCTATGAGCTGGTTTTTAGAGAAATGAAATGATTCATTGAACATTAAGGTCGGGGCAACATGAAATATGACATCTTTCAGTCTTCTGCTGGGCACTCCAAGTTTGGGCCAGCCTGTGTGGTTCAACCATTACCAGTTTACCACACCCTCCCAGGCCCCCAACCCACATTTAACATGAAGATTTGGAAAGCCAAATATGGACAAAAACAAATTTAGAAAATGTGATAATAGAAGGAATAGAATCCCTTTGATACTTTGTGCATGTTGCAAAATCTTCAGGGTGGCCATTAATGAGACTGAGCAGCGGAAGAACTGTTGTATTACCTTATTTAAGATATGGCGTGTTTGGCATGAGAATGGCATGCTATACTTAAATATTTGAGTGAGTGAGTGAGGCTGGCAAAGGAATATTAGCCGTCAATTCATTTAAGTAAGGAGAAAGCTAAAATGACAAGAAGATGCTCCCCACTTCAAGAATGATGGTTACATCATGTGTTGTCGTTGCCTGAATCTCAATCTGATTTTGGTTTTCTCATTCATTTTCTGCCATTTCCATTTTGATCCCACTCCCCATGTGGATGACAGTTGTCTCCAACTTTTACCTTCAATCAAAGTCCTCTCCTAACATATCTATTTTACTATTTTTTTTTTATAATTTCTAATGTTACTTATATAATTCTTGAATTATATATATATATATACTCAAAAAAAAATTCACAAATCAATCTCGTTAGTGAATTAGTTGCGGATGGCCAAAATATTTTGTATACTCTTGGTGAAGTTCCTCTTTGGTATTTTTTGTATTTTTATTTTTATTTTTTGAGGGTGGTATTTTTATGTTTTTTTAGCTTATGTAATGGGATATGAGATCTCAAGAAATTTGTATTGCTTTTAGAGACTTGACAAGGAAAGAATAAAAAAAGAAATTCTCAAACTTACTACCAATTAACCTATCTCCTCCTCTCCCTCCCCAACCTCAAAATAATATTATATTTCAAAAAAAAAATTTACAAACTATGTGTGATAGAAATTTATGTAATCTTTTTACAAAAACTATTTCCCTATAAGTTTTTACGAAAATTATATATATATATATATATATATCAGAGATTCTATGATATAATATAAGTATGTTATATCACACTGACATGATAAATATATTTAATTTTTATATTTTATTGGATATAAAATATATTTTATTTTATTTTTTCAAACAAACTTAAAAATAATTAATTTGTACACATATAATTTACACATTGATTATTTTTATATAATATAATATACCATATAAATACTAAAAATATCTTAAAAAAAACCTCCTATATATATACACATGTATAAAACTCATCTAAGAAGTTATGTTGTAACTTTCAATAATAATAATAATAATAATAACTGTCATTACTTTTGTAAGGATAAGGATAAAAGTACAGGGAAATAGTTGCTAAGAATGGCAATAGCTATTATTGGTTGAGACATGTCATGTGTGTGCTCATGCGGATGGTTTGTAGACAATGACTACTTCCTATATTTATTCTCACATTAATAAACAAGCCTATCAGTCTTATGTGTTATTTGGGAAATCTAAACAACTCAGGTTGTTCAACTTCCAAATTTCTTACGGAGCAATTAAACCAAAACCTAAAAATCCAACCAACTGGATAATGTTCACTTTTCTAGCTGCTGCCATTTTGTCAGTTACATTTTTTGTTTATATTACTTCCTAAATTTTTTATTTAAAAAAAAGGTTTATATAGTAATCAATTAATTTATAGAATAATTCAGAAAGAGAGTCGTTATTTTTATATATTATTTTATTAATATCATACCTTATTTTTTTAACTAAATTATTTTTAATTGATATGAAATTTTTTTAACTTTGACTAATTTTTTTATATTAAATGATAATTTTTACAATTGACTTAAAATTTTTTATATTAAATGAGAATAAATTAGTTTATATTATTTTAGATATTAAATAGGGTGTGATATTAGCAAAATTAAGTGTAAAAATAGTGATTTTCTTTAAAAAAAGTTAGGTTTTGGGGATAATGGTGGTGTTTCCTATGTTTAGATTTTATTACCAACTAGCTTGTAGTCGAGTAGAGGTACTGAAATCATTCTTAAAACTTATGGATTTTGTGTTGTTATAGCTAAAAGTATAAAAAATCTTATTAAGATTTGGTGAGAAGGAATTATAAGAGAAAATAAATTGTCTTGTATTGCGTCATTTTTAGTAGAGGAAAAAAAGTTGGTTAAAATATGCATTGTGCCAAGTGGAATATATGGTGAAACGATGAGATTAGCTGCCGTTCCAATACCACATGCCTTTTCCATTCCTCTATATCTTGCCTCTTGTTTTGTTTCAGTGATTTAAGAGTAAAAATAGAAATTAAAACTAAAAAATGTACAGGAATAAGAGTGTTACCATTTTCACTTGTTGGTACTCAAAAAGTAAAAGTGGAAAATGGGAGAAGGAGTGAAATTCCTTTCTAATCTAGATAATACATTTTCTTTTTACTGGGATGAAAATGATAGTGACTCTATTTTCATGCCATCTTTTAGTATTTATTTTTTTTTTTACCATATTATATTATTTTACTCATTATTTTCAACTCTTCTATTTTCAATCTTTCCATTCTCATCACTACCTGCACCTTAAATTACGACTTAAATACAAGCCCATTGGAAAGATAGATTATTAAAACTTAAGGTTGGTGGCCAAAAGCTACACGCAAAAGTCAAGTATATATTAAGGAGGTTTAAATGTATTAAAAGTCTTTATAGTTTGAACAAATTTTGAATTAAGTTTTTAATATACTTTTTTTTTGGGTATTTATAATTTGAATTTTTTTTAATTGAATCAATGTCGTTACTCCAAATTAAAAATTTGTTTGTTTAGTGCATGTGGAACGACTTGTTTATGTAGCAATAAAAGAAGTTGATATTACGTCAAAGTGGCACAAAAATTGTCATTACATCATATTTTCTCTTCTTTCCTTCTTTTTCTACTTTGGCAATTTGTGTGCTACTTTGGCGTTACATCAGCTTCTTTTATTACTACATAAACAAGTTGTTTGCTATGTGAGCACTAAACTAACGAATTTATAATTTAGGGTAACGGCAGAACTCAATTAAAAAAATTTCAAACTATAAGGATCCCAAAAGAAAAAAAAAAAAACTATAGAAACCTGATTCAAAATTCGTCTAAACTATAAGAACTTGCAATACATTTAAACCTATTAATTAAAATGAGGTTTTCAGACCTATTTAGGGGTATTTATTTATTTCCAAGAAAAAAAAAAAAAAAGGCTAGTGAGTACTGGAAACAAAAGTTGAAGATAGAAAAAATGGGCAAATTGATTAAGAAAATATAGTTTAGTTTAAAAAATTAATTATCAAAATGGAATATTATACAAACTTTTTACCCAAATTTTGTACTTTATTTTATTTTATTCAAGAGACATAAACAAGATAAATTATACTACTTTGTAAATAGCGTGTCAAATGTTATGATACTTATAAAGTAACGTGACATTTTTCTCTACGTAATAAATAATTTAATCAAAATTATTTCAAATTGATAAAAATATTTCAAGCTACCTTTTGCAAAACTATTATTTTTTTTTTAGTTATGTTACCAAAAAATTCTCATTTTCTAGCAGCTAAGCAATATGATTTTGTTTTGTGAAGATAAGAAACATGCTCTGTGGGTTGAAGCATGAATTAAAGTAAGTAGTCGACAACTTTTCCACGACAATGACATTACGTTGCCTTCACAAAGAATCCGGTTTCCTTGGTCAAAGCAAAGCAAGTACACACTTACACACCATGTTTCACTACATTTGTGAGTTGGTGAAAGCAAAACAAAGTGATAGTGGTCCAGTTTAAATTGTTGGTCTCAATATCAAGATGATAATGTTTTCATGGCACAACCTCAAAGTTGACATGTTCCTTATTTATTTATTTTTGATAGTGAGCATTATCCTACCTTCTCTCAGAGAATATAGCGTTATTTTTTCATCAGTTAGATGTATTTGGATATGACCCATATAATAATTTTAGTGTTATTGCGAAAATTTAAAAAAATTAAGTCATATAGTATGTACTGAAATACACAGTTTCTTATAAAATGTAAGAATAACATAATATAAAAAAATATGTCAGAAAATAACTTTTTCAATTTATTTTTTATTACGTTTTCTTATATTGTGTCTTCTTACAGTTTATGAAGAACTGTGTATTCTAACACATATTGAATGATTTAGTTTTTCAAGATCTTTATAATAACATCAAAATCACACTGTAAGTCTCACCCAACTAAGAAAGAAGTAGCATAACTCTCACCTTTTTTTGATACATCAACAACACAATACTACAACTTGAGTATATAATATTTATCTACATTAATGTCACACACCAAAATTACTTAAAGTTTATGTGTCGTTTGATACTTTATGAAAGAGATATTAAGTTTAAAGTCTATTAGGTGTGGTAAAATCTTGAAAGGGGATCAATTACTCTCTTTTGTGTAGTCTCTAGTAGACCAAAAAAAATATTTGACATAATGAAATATATACCATATACATTTGAAATGTTTGTTTACGAAAAGTAAACTAGTTTGAATAAAATGATTTAGAAATCATAAAATCTTATTAAATAAATAAATTTAGCATACTAAGTCAACTTGGTCGATTGAAATATTTTCACTCTCTTGATCTGGATTTGACTGAATTCTCTAGTAGTTAAAAAATTTACAATTTACTTCAAACGCAAAAGATTTAAGTAAAGGTCTAGTTTTAAGGATGAAAGGAACTTCATTGAGAAAAATAAAATCAAAAGAGTAACAAGGTTGAGACTTGAGAATTACAATCAAAAGACATAAATAGATAAAAGCAAAAGGTAAGGATAAGGATTAGAGTAAGAAAAGAGATAAGATTAAATAAGTGGCACAAATCAAGTTATGCTTAATTAACCTTCAGCTCTTTGCTGCTTGTTCTTTTGGGGAATATTGATGCCTATCAGAACATATATGGGAAAATGTGAAGTACAAAGCATATTTTCCCGTATAGACTATAGAGTCTAAGAGCCTATAGTTTGTAGGATTTTCATTCAAGTCAAAATTTTAGCCAATAAATGAGTTGAAACTATTCAGCACTACACTTTTCACCAACAAATACTATGAAATGTAGGCATCAAATTCACTATGGAAGAGACAACAGTTCAGAACATCAAAATCAACGTCAATTTTCTGAGGTATTTCAAGTGAAAATTTCAAAGCTCTTGGCATTTTCCGCCAATAAATCAAAAGCTATAAGCCTATAACTCCAAAAAGGGTTCATTCATACCCATTTTGAATTGAAACTTAATTAGGCATCCAAAAACAAACGCATCGAGAACTTGGCAATATTTACTAAGGGAATAAAGCTTAATACTGAATATATTTACTATATATAGAATGAGTAATTCTTTCTTAACTTGATTAATAATTGTTAGATATAAAATTATTTCTAAGTCTTCACTTAATATCTTAAGCTTTTGTGTTGATTCTCTATTAGTTTCTCGCGGAACTTGCTTTGATATTGCAATTTTCTATTTGTTTCCAGAGGAATGAAAGAAGTGATTTATGCTTATATATTTTTTGGTACTGCCTTGTATGAGCTATGATTCACTCCAGCCAACACTTCTAAGATTTTGTATTAGCAAATATTTTTGTGATTGATTTTTTTTTTATATAAATTTTGTTCTTATATTTTTCTTTTATTGATTAAAGAATGTGATTTGAAGGGTTTTGTAATGTCTATCAATAGTTTGGAATATTATTGTTAAATTACTCTTTTGATAAAAGAGTGTATTCAAATAAGGTATTTTATAAATACATGTATTTAAAATGCTGCATTTCAATTACATGTATTTAAAATACACAATAATTTGTCAAATACCTCATCCAAACACAACCTTAATATTTTAAATTTTTGGGTTAAATCGATTTTTGACATGATAACAGGGCCTCTTTGACCAAGCGGTCAAAAGATCAAATCTTTTCATCCCCACTTTCTCAATTAAATTGAAATTTCAGCACAAAGTATAAGTTGACTTATGTTTGTTAGATATAAAACAATTCTTGGATCTTCACCTAATAACTTAAACTTTTAGGTTAAATCGATTCTTGATAATAATTACATGACTCAAAGAGATGAGAGACTTTAACTCAATGAAATCATCTCCTATCTTTAAAGTTGTCTCACACTCTCCTTCTCCAATCCCCAAGTTCAATCCTCTACACTGCCTAAACGGCAGCATTGGCTACTCAGACAAAAATAATAATAATAATTACATGGTTCAAGAAGAGGCTAAAAACTATCTAGAGGTTTTTACCAAGCTTTTCAATATGGTAATTACTTGTCCCTTTATTTATAGAACCTCTTTTGGATAACACATGGGGCACCAAGTGTATGGATGCCTGAAGCCATAAACACTAATCTTATCCCCTTTTTATGCATGTTCTTTCCATATCTCACCTCAATCATTCTTGTTGCACTATGATGTCTAAAGAGACTAACTCATGTAAACTATTAATCAGCTCAACAGCCCACAAATGGTAGTTTTAAAGACATTTCTTGATAAAGTTAACTTCAAATTATATTTTTATATTGCAGGAATCATTATGGATGGAGCTCGAGAACTCTTTTAATTGTCATATCATAAACATAAGCATAAATATATAGTTTAAAAATGATAAGAAACTTGTTATCCTCTCGTGATCATCAGTTGGAGAATCCCAAAAGAGAAGAAGGGGAGAAAAACAGAAAAAGAAGAAGAAGACAAACTGGTAAAGTTATGGTAAAGCTCAATAGTATGCAGCATTGAAAGCAAGCCTGTTGAATAAATAGTTGCTGTGGCTGTGAGGTAGGCATCGTTTTCCAAGATAGATGAATTACAAGTTGTTCTACCTAATATTTATTAGGAGATAATGGTAAATTGCAATTTGCAATTTATTTTAATTTTGCGACACATACAAGATAAAGGAAGGTTTTGTTGTTGGTTGCTAGTCAGCTTCCCACCATACAAAAGTTGATCAATTGGCAACTCCAAATCCAAATCCAATTGGGTAACTTCATTTCTTTATTACGCCATTCACGTAAAGTAACCTCTTTTCTTTAATAGTAAAACCAAACCTGCCCTAATATTTAAATATATATAATAATCTACACACTACACAACATATAACAGAATGATACTGATATCATCTTTAAGATTTATAAATTTTATGTTCAAATCTATAATCGAAACTAAAATGACCAAAAGTAAAAAATATATAATAAACTACACAACAATGGAAAAAAGAGATGCCTATCTAATTTCATCAAATTTCGTAGGAGTATGGGTAACTTACCCATTTAGTTTTTGACACTAACATTTTTTTTTTCAAACAATGTTAAAAAAATGAAATAATGTAGTGTTTTATCCAAGAAAAAATTAATTTATCTTCGAATATATGTAATTGAAATTATTATACCACCCTTGTATTGTAAAATTCGGTGAAAACCTTTCATAATAAAAGTGCTAAAAAATTAAATAATTGGTGCACTTCTCTAATTGAAATAGTACATCAAATTTTGGTCAAAATGCCATAACTACTTATAATTTAGTAGATAAAGTGGATCAATAACATTGAAATGCGTCAAAACTATGCAATTCTCCTATGCCAAGAAAACTAATTTAGGTGTTTCTATCCATTGGGTTTTCTTGAGCCATCATATTTAATTATTTATGATAATTATGATATTTGGTTAGCTTAGTTGCATTTGATCAATATTTAATAGCTCTTATTATTTCATTTAGAGAGAAGTATGGATTGAATTATTTTGTAATTTTTTTAATATCAGGGAGAGCTTTTGAAAATAAAAAGAAAATGCATGTGATTTTATCTAAATTAATAAAATTTGGAGTAATTTTCTCTCTTTTTCTATATTCGTATTATTCGTGGAAACTATATATATTTATATTAAACATTCATCTCTAGTGTTCTTTTTTAGTGTAATTCATCCCTAGTGTTGTCATTAAACAACTTGTGATTGAGTGGTACTAAAGTCGTCCCTAAAACTTGTGATTTTTATGTTTAAAATTAGAGTTGTAGCCAACATATAATTTATTGAAATTAGTATCACCGATAAAATTCAAATAAAAAGCTTTTTTTATTGACACAACTCTAACCAACCAATTGAGCCAACCCTTGTTGGCTACTTAATTTTTTTTTATTTTTTTATTTACTTTTAGCTACGACTATAAATTCGAACAAATAATCTACAAATTGTAAAGACGACCCTAGTACCATTTAACTACAAGTTGTTTGATTGTTAATATGATGTAATACAATATAGAAAGTCACTTTTAAGATGTGTAATCCAAGAAGAACTGAAGTGTAATTCCATTTTTTTAATGTGCTTACAAACATGGCCAGGCCATGACTTTTAAGCTTACTTTTCATTGTAAGATAATGATTTTTTTGTGTGTCTGTGTGTTTAGATTTAGCCTCATGTGGTATGCCTAGGATAAAAGATATGATGAATGTTATTCAAGAGCATTACCCAAAACACAGAAATATAAATTGCTTGGTATAATGGAAAGGTTATTTAGACTAGAGTTTAGACTAGTGTAGCAGAAAAGAAGAAAAAGGAAAAAAGAAAGTGATTAACTTTTTTAAAAGTATTGAGCAAAATTAGGAAAGGAAAATTCTTGCATTAAATTTGGAATTGGTGATTGAGTCCTTAAATACACTATTCTTTAGAAAAGATCCCAACATGACAGCACTATTTTTTTTTTTTTTTTTTATAAAAAACTTTAAATTCATATTAGCACCAATTTTTTGCTTTATTTTTTTGTTTTACCTGGTTCCACCATGGCATGTCTCATATTATCTACTTTCCTGAAAAGAAGGGTCAGCTTGATAGAGTCACAGGTATTTCTTTGCCTCTGAAAAAGTTACCCATACCTTTGACAGATTTTAGAAAATCCAGGGTCACTTTCGTCCATTCATACCATTGCACCTGAAAATATACTCACTGGGATAGTGAAGCAAGATAGGGAAATGGCTTAAGAGAGAGAAAGAGTGAGTCAAGAGAGAAAGAAACTAGTGTGTTTATGTGACCACTCTGGAGACAGGAAAACCAACCCAAATTATTTTGTTTCTGCTCTGTAAATTCCTCTGCTTTAACTTCTTTGTCATCATCATCTTCTTCTTCTTCGATTAATTTCCTAAAATCCATAAAACTTATTCTGATCTAAAATTTATTCAGTTACTTGTTTCTTACAATGTCGGAGCTTTAGCATTCTCAATTCCGCTACTGACCCTTTTGGCAAAGACACTTGCTTTTCACTTTCGCTGTCGCGAGGACTCCTTCCACCATCACCATGGCTTCAAAATCTAGGTAAGTGAAACTCGGTGTTTGTGGGTGTGTGTATTATATGAAGATCTGATTTGGGGTTTTCCAATTTCTTTTGTGCACTGCTTTATATTTTCCGTCTGACTGATTATTGTGAGATTATCTTCAAACATTCTGATTCATGGGTTTGATCTGCTACTTATGGTATTCTATCTCGAAATTTTCTCCTAAAGTTTCCAACTTTGGTTTCATCTATTTAAATTCTAGTTTTTCTGTTTTCTGTCTGCTTTTTGCCTAGAATTTACAGATGGGTTTTACTTCATGTTCCTTCTTTTTTCTTATTTCGTCTTTTATCTTTGTTTTTTCATGATGGCTCAGGCTTTTAGATTTTTAATTAGATGACAACCTTTAATTTAGGCCCTAATTGTCACCTCTGGTTCATAATTATTGTCCCTCTTTCTCTTAGTCTTACCAGGCGTTTGTTGCTTTGATGAGTTTGGCTTGGTGATGCTTCTGAATACTGAATTTGGCATAAAGATTGTTTTCTTTTGCTTAGATCCATTCGTCTGATTAGACACAAATATGGCATTTTGTTCTTTCATATAGTCTTGTGTGTTTCATCTAGTGCACTCATCATTGATATAATATTGACATTATGAATTTGAATTTGAATTTGATAGATCCAATTTATCTGAAACTCCCAACAAGCCGGCAACTCCCAACAAGCCGGCAACTCCAAGAGTTAGTAAACTCAGCAAAGGAGTGTCCAAATCAGAACCTGAGTCCCCATCATCTTTGCAAAATTCACGTCCTTCTGTTGAACGATCACCGCGATCTGTGAATTCAAAGCCCTCTGTCGAGCGAAAATCACCAAGACTCAGCACCCCTGGCACCCCAACTGATGTAAGTTATACTTATAGTAAATGCACCTTTTGTCCTTTCTTCCTTTGTAATTGATTCATATTAGGCTTTATACCAAATGGCTTCACTTAAGCATCTTTTCTTTTTTCCGTTTTGGAAGTAAGCATTTGAACTTCCCAATACTTGACAAATGTAATGAGCAAACATCTGAACTCTATAGGGATGTGTTAGTCTTGTTTGTTTGATTCTTTTGGTTGAGATTTGAAAATTTAGATTATTTATGGCTTATTACCCTCTCTGGTGGTCCGAAATGGACTGCTGAAAGTGTTCCCCTTTTTTCATCTCATTCTTTCATTATGCTTGATACTTCAGAAGTTTTCTTCATTACGTTTAACCTTTCAAATGTTTCCTGTACTCGGAGATGCACTTAGTATATTCATTAATTTTTCAGAAACAGCTCCCAAGAGTTGCAAAGGGTTCAGACTTGCAGGCCCAGTTGAATCTTGCTCAAGAAGATCTAAAGAAAGCTAAGGAACAGCTGATTCACGCTGAGAAGGAGAAGGCAAAAGCAACTGATGAGTTGAAAGAGGCACAGAGTTTGGCTGAGGAAGCAAATGAGAAACTCAGGGAGGCATTGGTGGCTCAAAAGCGGGCTGAGGAGGACTCTGAGATTGAGAAATTCCGAGCTATTGAGTTGGAACAGGCAGGAATTGAAGCTGCGAAGAAGAAGGAAGAAGAATGGGAGAAAGAGGTTGAAAGTGTGAGGAACCAGCATGCTTTAGATGTGGCTTCTCTTCTGTCCACCACTCAGGAGCTTCAGCGGGTTAAGCAAGAACTTGCCATGACTTGTGATGCTAAGAACCAGGCTCTGAGTCATGCTGATGATGCAACTAAGATTGCTGAGATCCATGCAGAAAAAGCTGAGGTTCTTTCAGCTGAATTGGCTCGGTTGAAGGCCTTGCTAGATTCAAAGCTTGAGACAGAGGCTAGGGAAAATAAGATTGTATTGAAGCTGAGAACTGAGATAGATACTCTCAAGCAAGAACTTGAAAAAGGCAAGGGTTATGAGGAAAAGTTAATGGAGAAAGAGACTTCCATTGAACAGCTTAACGTAGAGCTTGAAGCTGTGAAGATGGCTGAATCTTATGCACATAGTCTCCTGGAGGAGTGGAAAAAGAGGGTTGAGGAACTAGAAATGAGTGTTGAAGAAGCAAATAAGTTGGAAAGATCTGCATCAGAATCTTTGGAACAGGTAATGAAACAACTAGAAGGAAACAATGATTTATTGCATGATGCAGAATCTGAAATTGCTACTCTTAAAGAGAAGGTGGGATTGTTGGAAATGACAATTGGCAGACAAAGAGGAGATCTTGAGGATTCAGAGTGTCGTCTTCTTATGGCTAAGGAAGAAAACTCTGAAATATCAAAGAAGGTTGAGTCTCTTAACACTGAACTTGAAACTGTTAAGGAAGAGAAATCTCAGGCTCTGAACAATGAAAAGCTTGCAGCTTCTAGTGTGCAGACCCTATTAGAAGAGAAAAACAAACTTATAAATGAATTGGAGAATTCTAGGGAAGAAGAAGAAAAGAGCAAGAAGGCAATGGAAAGCTTAGCTTCTGCATTACATGAAGTATCTGCTGAAGCCAGAGAAGCCAAAGAAAAGCTGTTAAACAACCAAGTTGAACATGAAAACTATGAGACCCAGATCGAAGATTTAAAGTTGGTTGTAAAAGCTACTAATGAAAAGTACAAATCCATGCTTGATGACGCAAGGCATGAGATTGATCTTCTTACATCTAGTATTGAAAAATCTAAGAATGATTTTGAGGACTCCAAGGCTGAATGGGAGCAGGGGGAACTTCATCTAGTCAACTGCTTAAAGCAAACTGAAGAAGAGAACTCATCACTGGGAAAACAAATGAATAGCTTGGTTAATTTGCTCAAAGAAGCTGAGGAAGAAGTTTCTGCCAGAAAGGAAGAAGAAGCTCAGCTGAAGGAAAGTCTGAAGGAAGTTGAGGCTGAGGTGATCCACCTGCAGGAAGCGCTCAAGGAAGCAAAATCTGAGAGCATGAAATTAAAGGAGAGTTTATTGGATAAAGAAAATGAGTTGCAGAGTATTCTTCAAGAAAATGAGGAACTCCGGACTAGGGAAGCTGCTTCTATTAAGAAGGTGGAGGAGTTGTCTAAGTTACTTGAAGAAGCTACAACCAGAAACCAGAAGGAGGAAAATGGTGATCTAACAGACAGTGAGAAGGAATATGATTTGCTTCCTAAAGTAGTTGAATTTTCTGAAGAGAATGGACATGGAGGAGAAGACATATCTAAGGTAGAGCTTTCAACTAATAGGGAGGGCCTCAAACAAAACTTACAGGAAGAAAGTGTTGTTTTGAATGACAAGGCGGAAAAAGCTGATTCTCCCAAAATTGAGAATGTAAATGGAAAATTGAAGGAAGACGAGAGCAAAGACAAAGATGATTCAGTAGAAGTCGAGTTTAAGATGTGGGAGAGCTGCAAGATAGAAAAGAAAGAGTTCTCTCCAGAGAGAGAAGCAGAGCCTGAATCCTTTGAAGAGGAAGTTGAATCAAAGATTGAAGGCAGTGAGAGCTTTGATCAGATAAACGGGGTCTCTTCAACAGAGAACGTTGATGATGGTGGAAGCTCACCGTCAAAGCAACAACAGCTGAAGAAGAAGAAGAAGCCTTTGCTTGGCAAGTTTGGAAGCCTGCTCAAGAAAAAGGGTGCTAGCAATCAGAAATAGAAAAATGTCCCACCTCTGCCTTTCCTTGTGCCCAACTAGCATGCAGGTATATTGGATATTAATTTGTTTGCACTTGTTTGCTTTATGATTTTGCTTCAACGGAATAGGTTTTAAAGAATGACGAGGGTTGTATTATTTGTTTAGTTGTTTTTTTTTTTTTTAATTAATTAATCATTCTTCATTTTGCTTGTGGCTCCCCACGTTGGCTGTACAATTGTATGTGCTGGAATTATTTTTTTCTTCCTCTTATTTTCTGCTCTTGTCCCTTCTTGCCCTCTTATCTAGATTTGACAAAAGAAGTGGCAAGTTGGATTGTATTTTTATGTCATCCGCATTCTGATGAATATCTAGATAGAAGTTCAATGTTTCATTTCTAATGTTCGCTTGCTACTTCCCTCTGCGTATAATAACAATTGCTACTTATCACCATTTGCCTCCGGTTACAATGTTAACGTTAAAATCTCAAACTCCTTGCATTAAATGATTATGTAATTTGTCCTATGATACTTGGTTTGATTTTGGCATTTGTTGTTGCCTTTGATGATTGATCTATGGGGGTTCAATTCTTTTGTTTTCTCTTGAAAATATTAGGGGAAAAGGAGAAAGAGATAGTACTATGTATATTTAAAAGCACGGGGATTCTATGATGTTACATGTGTATGCTATATTATATTGACATAATAAGTATACATAATTTTTATATTTTATTTTATTTTTTTAAACAAACTTAAAAATATTTAATTTGTACACATGTCATATATACATTGGTTATTTTTATGTAGTATAACATACAACAAAATATCTAAAAAACCTTCTTAAAAGCAAAGTAGAACAAGAAAAATGAAACTTTTTTAGTCCAATGCTCAAGTGACAAATACATGTTGAGGATGAATTAATTGAACTAATGCCCTTGGTTTTGGAATCAAATTTTGAAATTTCACATTTTAACCTAAAGTTCATATACAGCGCCTCAAAAAAGATTGATATACTACTCTGTATATATATGGAAAAATATGCAATATATATTGGTTCATTATGTGATGATATTGCATTTAGTATATATCATGTTTATTGTTTAGATCATTTTCAAATAATTTCTCCTATATTCTATTTCTATGATTCTATCTATTCTAAGCAAAGGGTTAAGGGTTTTAGGGAAAAGAAAAGGCTTAATTGCAATTTTGGTCCCCCTATTTTAACCACTTGAACATTGTGGTCCTCCTTCTTTAAAAATGGACTATTGAGTCCCTCTATATTCATAAAATGTATAAGTTTAGTCAATTTATCTTTAAGTCAAAATTCTTAGGTTTATTTCAAGATGTAAAGTTCTCTGATTCGTAATCTTACCGTTCAGATTGAAGAGCTACGTCTTGTGAATCTTTCCATTAAATTTCAGCTCGATCTAACGGTGAATAAGTCTAAATTTTTGATTAGATGAAAATTTATGGTTTTGGTATTTTGGACTGAGTTTCACCGTTAGATCAAGCTCAAATTTAGTGAGAAGGTTCACAAGATGTAGCCATTCAATCTGAACGGTGGGATTATGAATCAGAGAACTTTACACCTTGAAATAAGCTTAAGAATTTTGACTTAAAGATAAATGGACTAAACTTGTACATTTTATGAATATAGAGGGACTCAATAGTTCATATTTAAAGAAGAGGGACTAAAACGTTCAAGTGGTTAAAATAAAGAGACCAAAATTGTAATTAAACAAAAAAAAAAAGAGGGTTATGAGTTTTGCCATTCTACTAGGGGAAAAAAATGATTGTTTTAGTTCTTAAAAGATAATGCCAAGAGGGATTGGTTAAGTATTTTGTTTATAAAGTTTAAGTTTAAATTTAATAAATAATCTATAAATATTACTATAAACTGCTGATGTTATGTTATGATATATTTTGAAAATTTAATTAATCCATCAAAGTTACTTAGTCGATAGGAAGGAGGTTAATTTGGGAAAGAACCCATTTCCCCCAAGGCCCAAGCTAACCGCTTTACGAGTAGCTGACTTCTCTTTTCTTCTGCTAGCTTAAAATCAGAACAGTGAAGCCCATGAAGTTAGGCTCTCTTCATAATAAATGATAATAACAAAATCAATGTTTTCTTCAAATAGGTTGGTAGTCTATTTTTAGTTTAAATGTATTGCAATCCTTATACTTTAGACAAATTTTAAATTAGGTCTTTATAGTTTAAATTTTTCTTAATTGAGTCTCTGCTATCATCCACAATTATAAGGAAAAAGTCCAAAAAATTCCCCTAAACTATATATCTTGGGCGCTTTACCTCTCATGCTTTAAAAGCGTAGGGAAGACCTCCTTCAACTATTAAAATGTGCGCTTTACCTCCAAAATTCAAACAGACGTCCAATAATGGATGGAAAAAGCATGTGCTGTGCACGTGATATGTTTAAATGAAAATTTTTTTATAAAATTGGGGTCCAAAATTAATATTCAAAAATTTTTAGGATCAAATAATAATATTTAAAAGTAATCATCTTCAACCTCCACCTCTCTCTCTCTCTCAACACTGAAACTAGCCTAGCCCCAGTTAGGCTGAGCTCAATCCTTTCCCCGAATTCGAAGTAGTGAAATGAAAATAAAACTGATTCAACTTATCCTAACCCCAGGAGGAAACTCGAAGGCGTTCGGTCTATTTTTGAGATGAACGCATTTGGGGGTTTGAGACATTAGCTTGTCAATTTGATTTCTTCGAATTTTTAGGCCTGGTTCTTGCATGGCTCCCAAGGAAGAATCCGATGGGTTATACACCGTTGCTTTGAAAGGAAACAACAACCTTCTCTCAGTTCCAAGATCCGTAGCTCAGGGAAGAACCAAGGTCGTTACTGTTGTTGGAGAAAACAACGCCGTTTTTAGCAGCGGTTGCTTCAAATGTGGAAACTTCGTGCACTGGGCTCGCGATTGTGTGGAAGCAGTATCAGCAGGAGGAGGTGGAGCTGGAGGGTACGTTGGTAATTTTGGGAACGATGAAACCGTGGTTGAGAAACATAGACCCAATTGCAACCAGCACTTAATTATAATTGAATGACTACTACAACTTGATGTGCAAAACCCAGCTCAAGTTTTAAAGTAGAACCATGCTTCCATGATTTATAGGCAAATCTTTTCCAAACTAAAGGCATTTTTTTTTCTGGTAAACACATTCATAATCTCAAAAGAACAGCAAAAACCATTCATTGTCTCCAACAAAGTCACATGTAGAAAAAAAAAAAATCAATAAGACCCAGAAATTAAACAGACCAGTCTAGTGGAGACAGTGCTGTGGTTGTCGGAAGGACTAGGAATAATGGTTTCTACGACCATAGCTGGCATGCCGGAGCTGATGTGCTCAGAAGCAGCTTCACCACCATCAGCTGCAACCGCTGTCAAAGCCTGCTGGAATCCACTATGGCTTGAAGCATTTCTTGCTCTATGATTGGGATGGCCTTCGGAGAAGAACAGGAGAGAGAGAGAGGGGTGGAGGTTGAAGATGATTACTTTTAAATATTATTATTTGGTCCCAAAAATTTTTGAATATTAATTTTGGGCCCCAATTTTATAAATTTATTTTCATTTAAACACATCACGTGCACGACACGTGCTTTTTTCATTCATTATTGGACGTCCGTTTGAATTTTGGAGGTAAAACGCACATTTTAGTAGTTGAAGGAGGTCTTTCCTACGTTTTTAAAGCATGAGGGGTAAAGCGCACAAGGTGTATAGTTCAGGAGAGTTTTTTAGACTTTTTCCCAATTATAATTCTGTCAGTTTAGTATTAATATAACAAATGACTTGTTTATGTGGTAATAAAAGAAATTGACGTGGTGCCAAAGTGGCACAAAAATTGCTATCTCATCAAATTTTGGGCTCAAAAAAATGCATAAAGAAATTGATAAGGTGACAATTTTTGTGTCATTTTAGCGTCATGTCAATTTCTTTTATTACCACATAAACAAGTCATTTTTTATGTTAACAATAAACTGAAGGATTTATAACTGGGGATGACGGTAGGGACCCAATTAAAAAAAATTCAAATTATAAAAACTCCAAAAGAGGAAAAAAAAAATTATAAAAACTTGATTCAAAATTCATCCAAACTACATAAACCTGCAGTATATTTAAACCTTTATTTTTTGATACATGATGACAAGTTAAACCCATGATCTCCGTATTATTTAAACTCTTTACCATTAGATCAAACTTAATAACTTATAGTTTTGTAATTTTAAGAGTATTTCTCGAGTCTCTTTTACTACATCCAAACATAAAATATTTTTTTGCTTTCTACTGCCAAAAGCCCTAATGCAGAAGTGCTTTTTCGACAAGGTTGTACAAACTAGCCCTAAGTCATTGATTGGAATTCCGTGTATTTTATCTTTATCTTCAGATGTAGACTTTGGAAATTCCTTCCACAGCATGAGCAAGCTTCACAAACAGCACAGGTTGGATAATTAAGATACAGAGATTGACGAGATTTTACGCATATAAATTATAATGATTCCAAAAATCTCGTCTTAAGCTGCTTTCTTCTGTTTTTTTTTTAGTAAAACATGAACTTTGTATGCTCACTTTACTATCTTCGCCAACTTGGTCAAGATGTAAACAAGAACAACGTGTATTATGCTTTCTTCTAACTTAGAATATTTCTATATCTGATTTATATATTTGGACATGAAAATAGATGAATGTATTATTTGTTAATTTTTTTTTTGGTAATCCAAGAATTAGGGTCTAATTTTAACTTTTGAATGGAGCCAGACTTATCAAACTTGGGACGAGTTATCCCTGCTTTAGGGGTTATGCTGTCAAAGCGCTCACATCTATAGTTCTGTATAGGAGAGTACTTTGAGATTGTTATTTTGTTAATGAAATGCCTCAAACACAAGACTTTCTTCTTACGAGGAGAACCTTTTAAAATCAAGTTAGATGTTCTTATTGGGGCAAGGATATTTTATCCATTCTTATTTTATTCCGACCAAGGTAATTAAATAAGTAAAATCGCTTTAATGATATCAATTACTTGTGAACATACGCCAAGCATTTTAAATATTTTACTTATCAACATATGATTTGATCATTTACATCATCATCTATAAAAGAAAAAAGTTAAATTAACTACTTTGTGGTTTAGTGGTGAGGTGAAAAAGTTGGAACACCCTCTCCATTTGGCATTTGCTGCACAACCCAGCTTTATTTTAAAGAAAAATAAAATCTAAAATAGTCTCAGAAGACCCACCATTAAATCAGCACTAACTCTTTTATTATTATTATTATTATTTTTTAATGAATAAATCAGCACTAGTTCAATGGGTGCAAAGCAATGATGTTAGAGAAATAATTGGTGGAACTGAGATTCCCCACTTCTTCCACACATCTTCCTCCTTCATTCAATCAATATTGTTAAATATCTCTTTCTCTACCAAATATGGTTAAAATTTATGGATTTTATGTTTAAATTTAGGATTGTGACAAAAAATATAAAAATATATATAATTGAATAAAGTCAACTATTTAGTTATTTAATTATAAAATATAATTAACTATTTAATTAAAAATTAGGAATATGATGTTAATCCTTAAGAATCTAATTGAATAAAGTATAACCGTATATGTAATATAATACCAAGTAATTAAGTTCTGTGATTTGACCGTACAACCATATAATATCAAGTAAAGCATCATACCTTTTTTGCAATATGATCAAGCAAAGCATAATTAAAGCATCATTAGGGAAGGCAGCTAATCGCTTTCCATAGTATTAATTCTTTGGTCATAATCTTTCATCATAGTTTTGACTTTCAAAAATGGAATATTCGTTGGCTTGTCATAATAAAATTCTAGTCCCCTAAAAGAAAAAAAACGTTTATTGCACGTTTCTTAATTCTCGTATTATCACATCACATATTACCATATTAGTAAGTTGACAAAATTAGTAAGAAAGATAAGTTTGAATGTTTATAATCAAGTAAGGGCTAAGCTACCACCCCAAAAAGGGTGATAGCGGCGTTATACTCCCTCAATTGGGTGAGATTTACAGTGTGATTTTGATGTCATTGCAAATATTTCAAAAAATTGAGTCACACAGTATATATCAGAATATACAGTTTCTTATAAAATGCAAGAACATCACGATATAAGAAAACATGTTAAAAAGAAAACTAGAAAAAATTATTTCCTAACATGTTTTCTTATATCATGTTGTTTTTGCATTTTATAAAGAATTGTATGTACTGACACATATTTTGTGACTTAATTTTTTGAGATCTTTGCAATAATACCAAAATTACTGAATGGGTCCTATCTGAACCCACTTAACCCAAGAGGTATAGCGCTACTACCCCTAAAAAGAGGGTGGTAGCTTAGTGTTCACTTTATAATTAAGTGTAGATTCTGTGAATTGTACCCTTGTGAGATTGTGACTTTAACTAGTATACTTATAGCAATACTTTATGTAAAAATTCTTATATGAATAGGGATTCACTTACATTAAATACTTGTATTGTTGAATAACTTCTTATAAAAAGTGAATTTTATCAATCAAACGGTTGAATCATATGATATTATAGGGTTAATCATACATATCAAATTTCAAATAAATAAAACACTCTAAAGTATCTAATCTATTATCTAATATTTACTTATATTTTAAAACATATTATACATTAAAAATAAAAGAATTCAATGAAAACAGTTATTTTTAAAATTTTATAAGAATTATCTACATAATAAGAATTTTCAATTCATTAGTTGTTATCTACATATCAAATTTTATTGTCAGTATTTTTCTTACAAACAATAATTCTTACAACTAGACAATACTTTATCACAGAAAAAAATACCAAAATAAAAATAATGTTATTTACATATGTATTTATTCTTTGTATTTATACACATAACACAATATAAATATCATTAGAGTCACCAAATTTAGTTAAATTATTTAGACAATTTAAATTTATTAGATCTTGTACGTAAGCATATATTAAAAGACCATATCCCTCTGAAAGAAGGGCCATGAGTGGGCAGCAATATAATGAGATGCGAGGGAAAACGTCGCATCGGTTATGATGACAAGGGTGATTAGGGCAGCAATATAATGAGATGCGAGGGAAAACGTCGCATCGGTTATGATTACAAGGGTGATTAGCTGCCCAAGTTGAGTGGACGTACCTATTGTTTATGCCTCCAATAGAACCTTCTTCTCCAAGTCATGCTTTTCACTTAATTCCTCTTTCTGTTTGCCCTTTTTTAGATTCGAAAAAGACAAAATTAAACTGAATTTTCAACAAGCTTAATTGGATAGCTTTGTGACTAGGGGATTCACAAATGGTAGGACTACACCATTCAACCTCCTCCTTGCTTTAGTATCATACAAAACTAGACACTTTATGCCTATGCTTTAGCTCATCGGCTAGCTGCTTCTTTCTTCTCTTTGTCTACAAATTTGGATATTCTGAGGAGTGTATTTTAGAAATAATATTTTAATAAAGTAGATGATTTATTGATAATTTTTTTGAGGAATTACTCTCTTAATTCTTTTATTAATAATTACTAGTATTAGTTCCCGCACCAATACTAGTATATATATATATA
>QAOA01002120.1:0-26791 GCA_003255065.1 Cercis canadensis | reverse complement strand
TTGTGAGTACTATTCTTCAAGGGAAGAAGGGTATTTGTAGCAAGTTTAATGGAGTGACTCAGTGGGAGTAAGTAATGGGGTTAATTAAAGGGAGAAATTAATTGTTTACTTGAAGAGCACTAATTAAAAGCATAGAGATTAAGATTGATGAAGATGATGTTAGATTGAAGGTTTGAGACAACGTGGGAGTGTGAACAAGAGTCGTACAATTGCATGCAGAAATGGTGAACAGAAAGGAGGACGCGTGGGTTCTCACTTGGAAGAGAGTAACTACCAAGGTTACAAAAATGACTCTGTTTTGGAGTCAAAGATTTGTAATTAGAACTCAGACAAGATTTTAAATGGGATTAATTAGTAGCCAATTTTCTTTTTAAAGAAAAAACCAAAAATTCAAATACTACTACCCTTATCTCATTCTCTCTCTTAGTTATTGTATATGTGTCTCTCTCTTAATGCATGGATGGCCACGTTCCCTTTATCCAAACCAAGTGTAAGATCAGTCTGAGGGATTACTCACCACCCTCTCATATTGTTTGCTTCTGTGGTTGAACAACAAGCCTTGCTTTTTGATAGGATACCAATTGTCTTGAGAAATGTTAGCTTCAGATCTAAGCTATGTAAACGTAAGTTGAAATAAATGGTAAAATGTACAAAATCCCCACCAACTATAGTCAATAAACACAAAACACCCCAAGCAATAAAAATGTGCAGTCAAAACCTTGAAAACTTTATATTTTATGTGCAAAAGACCTTCTTTTAGTTTATGTATGAGTGGAAGTGACATGTGCACTCACACAAGATATCATTAAAATGTAAATTTATTTGTTTTAATCCTTTAAAACAGATAAATATGAATAAAAATATATAATCAAAACTTTAAAAGAACTCTAATTAAAGAAAAAATCCAGAATTAATTAAAAAATTCCTAAAGTAAAGAAAAATTAGAATTAAAGAGAAATAAAAAGCACTTAAAATTAGGAAAAACTATTATAATTTTCATTCTGTTCACTTCTTTTGTTCTTGATTTGTTTCCTTACTATCATTAGTTTCTTTCCTTTTTAAAAATAAAAGCAAATCCACAAATAGAGAGGCTAAACCATTGAGTCAAATTCTCAAATGTTTAAAGCGGGGTACAGCCATATATAGGTCAGCACTTAAAAAACAAACTTTGGATAAGAATACGATTATTTGTTCAGAAAATCCAATAAATTTTAAGGGGAAAATGCTTGCATTCTATTGGTTTGATACACAAAAGCAAGCAGTAATATTTCAAATTTGTATTGGGTCTAACCCCAACCTTTGGATGAAGTCAGACTTACTAAACTAGGGGCGAACCATTCTTGCTCTAAGGGTCCCGCTGTCAAAGCACTTACAACAGTAGCTTTTTGTGGAAGCACTTTAAAACTCCCATTTTGTCAATAAAAGACCTCAAATATAATACCCTCTTCGTGCGAGGGTCTTGTGTTTGTACTTTGGAGAAGAAAGTTGTTAAAAGAAAAACAATAATTCAACTAAATAAAGATGTTTTTCTAAAAAATTTCAATATAAAAATTTGAAGATGAAGGCCAAATAAAAAAGTAGTAATTAATATAATTTTGTAGTCGGTGAAAATAGATTCATAAAATGGACTTTACAGTACATAATAAACATTTTTACGGGTGAGAATATAGGATAAGCCTTAAATGGAACTTATCAATTTGTTCAACAAGGACTTGGAACATCATTTAAGATGTTCTCTAAAAACGGCATAGTTTAGAAAATATATAATTCTTTTTTTTAAAAAAAAAAACTATATAATCAATTTTTGTCATATTCTGCGAGGAATAATATGTATAATTCCAATTTTATCATATGCTTCCAAAGAAATAAAAGGAAAACTATGGATACATACTAGTTCTATATACTTACTAGATTTTTTTTTCATAATTTAATTGCTGCATTATATAATAATATAGATAAATATATACTAAATTTGTCATGATCTAAACGGTCGTTAGGAAACTACAATAATTTATTTGTCGTATTATGTAAGAAATTATTTAAATAGTTAACTGTTCTATGCGCTTAACTTTCTGTGATTAATTTTTTCTTAGAAAACCCTAGAGCGTCGAGAGAGAGCATGAGCATCGTGAGAGTGGTTGGTATATCTCTCTTCTGCCGTCTATGGAGGAAGAGGACCTGAGGGCTCGGTCATGTAAGAAGGTCAAGAAGTCTTCAATGTCTGATATGGATGATCAGGTTCTTAAGGACAGTGAGTATAGTGAGGAAGAGTTGGAGTCAGTAGATAAAGTGAAGGGTCCTTTGCTGATGGACCAAACCATAGGTGGCTCGGAGTTTGTCTTAGAATCGCCTATGGACCTTGAGAATGAGGCGTCTATGGAGAATAACCCTAAGGGTTCTGCTACTTCTTATAAGGGCCAGCTATTGGGCTCGCATTAGCAGGAAAGTTGACAATTCTCATTGGAATAAAAGAGATTCAGATGACAATTTTTTGTATCGGAGTGATGATGATAACGTGTCCATAGGAGACGACGGCCCTTTTAACCATTGCCCAACGATAGAGATGTCACTGGAGGAGCATGAGGAATATTGTAGGCCTTGGAGACAATATTTGATTTTTCAACTTTTGGGGAAAATGATAGAGATTCGGATGATGTCCAACAGACTCCAAAAGATGTGGGAGAGGGATGGTTCGATCAGGGTGGTTGATCTTAATGATGATCATTTTCTTGTGACCTTTACAAACCAAAGTGATATGTGTTTTGCTCTCACTTGCAGTCCTTGGTTAATAGCTGATCATTATCTGATTGTTCATCGTTGGCGCCCTTTGTTTGATCTTAGTGATATGCAAGTCAAACAAATAGTGGTTTGGATCTGTATTCCTAGGTTAACCATTGAGTTTCATAACGAGAAGTTCTTGTGTCATATAGGTTCGTTGATTAGTTCTACTTTACGGGTTGACAACCTCACTTCCCAGATAACAAGGGGAAAGTTTGCTAAAATTTGTGTAGAAATTGACTTGAGGCAAAGCTTAGTTACCAAGTTTATGCTGTATGACAAAGAAATCTCCATTGAATACAAGGGTATTCATTTAGTTTTCTTTAAGTGTGGCAAATATGGTCACCGTAGTGACTCATGCATGGTTTGCCATCCTCTAGAGGTTTCAAGAGGGGTTGCTGTAAATGCCCAGGTGTCGGAGCCGGTGCAGTTACGGAGAATCACGGTGATGGTTTGCAGACCAAACAACAAGGCGGTCATGAGGGTATTTCGAATCACTTTGGTAAGTGGATGCTAGTGCATAGACCTTAACATTGCAAATCAGAGGCATTTAAACCTAATGATAAGGTGGTAAAGAAGGAAAAGCAACTCGGTGCAACCAAGATTTCGGGTCCTATAAAGGAAGTGAATTTGGGTGGGTTTAGATTTGATGATTTAATTGATAACTCTGAAGGTCAACCATCTAGTGCAAAGATTATTCCTAATCAGTTTGTCAAGGGTGTTGGGCAAGATGCTATGGCCACATTAGATCATGAATAGAAGGATTCCCTCAAGTTCAAACTGTCTCTTAATAATTGTACTGGACCAAGTATGTCCTTAGGGACAAATAAGCAAAACAAGTTGAATACAGTTTTGAACGGTACTAAGAAGAACACGGCTTGGGTGGTTAAGGCAAAGCTTAAGTAAGGCTTTCAGCTTAGATAAAGAAAATCAGAATGCCAACATTGGTAAGAAGGTTATGAATAATTCCCAGAATACAAAGCGAATGGAAGGGAATGATCCGGAGTATAGAGCCATTTTAAAGACCTTGAAACCTTTTACAAAAGAAGATATTATGCATGCTTGTGAGTGTTTAGCTGAGGATGAATTTCCAGTTGCTCCTAATATTTTTACTCACCCAGATTTGGAGGAGGGAAGAACTCAGGAAGTAGTACAATGTAAGCCTCTGGATCCTAAGCTTCTTTCGAGACCCAGTTTTGACGTTAGCAGTGTTGGGGCCGGCTTGGACAATAGGATTGTTCTTTATGAGCTGCGTCCATATGGCAATATATTTGCCTCATCCTCGAGTGATAGGGTTGTTTGATGTTGCTGCTTGCAACGGCTTGGGTTCTCTTTTTCTTCCATTATTTCTTTATGGATTTAAAACTCAATTTGTTAGTTTGAAACTATAGAGGTGTTGGTAGTGCTTGGTTCTTAGGTGTCTTCAAGGATTCTGTTCGTATTTATCGTCTCTCCTTTATCACTTTCTTAGAAACCCATATCAGTGGGAAGATGACTAATTCTTTTATCAGAAATTTGAGGATGGATTCTATGTTTCAGGTTGAAGCTAGTGGGTTCTCAGGAGGTATTTGGTGTCTCTGGGATTATTTAGTTTGGCAAGTTTTTGTGCTCCATTCTCATAAGCAACTAGTGCATATGTAGGTTAGTTATAATGCTGAGGATCCTTGGCTATTGGCAGTCATTTATGGTAGCCCGACCCCAAGACTAAGGGCAGAGCTTTGGCAAGAGCTTTGTTCCATCCATGCGATTGTTTCTGGTCCGTGGTGTGTCGTAGGTGATTTCAATTATCTTCTTCATCCTTCTGAGAAGCAATGAGGTATAAAGGTTTGTGATTGTATTCAAGATTATAATCTTGTTGATGGTGGTTTTCAAGGAGCTAACTTTACTTGGCAATGAGGGGGTGTGAGGGAAAGGTTGGATAGAGTAATTCATAATATGGAATGTCGGTTTGCTTTTGAAGAAGTGGTTGTTCTTCACCTTCCCTACTTCAAATTGGATCACAATGCCCTTTGGATTCGGTTTGATAGTAATAGGGAAGGCTACAAGGGCAATAGACATTTCGAGTTTATTGCATCTTGGTTACTTCATGAAGGCTTCGGTGGAGTGGTTAAGCAGGCTTAGGGTTTAGAGAATAGTTGGGGTAATAATGTTGAGAATTTTACTGCTACTATTAAGAAATAAAAATTTGAAGTTTTTGGGAATATAGTGCAGAAAAAAAATTGTTTACACAATCGTATTCAGGGCATTTTACAACAAGCTTAGTTTGGGTCCAAATTTATTTCTTCAAAAAGTTACAGGATACACTTTGGAAGGAGTATGAAGTTGTTCTTAGAAAGGAATAATTGTTATGGCCTCAGAAGTCCTGGTGTAAGTGGATTAAATTTGGTGATAAAAATACCAAATATTTTCAATGCGTCACTATTATGAGATGCCGCAAGAACAAAATAACGGCTTTGAAAACTGATGAAGGTGATTGAGTTCATGATGAATGAGCGCTTCGTGGTATAGCCACTTCCTCTTTTAAAAATCTCTATCAGGATGATGTGTCTTTTGTTTCTTTCTTAATTTAAGGTTGCTTTACCCAAATTAAAGAAAGATATCTCACAGAGTTGCAAGCAAGGGTTACTTTTGAAGAAGTCAAGTCCTCTTTTTTTAGTATGGGTGGTTTGAAAGCTCCAGGTCATAATGGGCTGCATGCCCCCCCCCCCCTTTTTTTTNCCCTCTTTTTTTAAGCCAGTAGGGGATAATTGACACTACTTTGTTTTCTCTAATGCATCATGTTTTTTCCCAGCCTCAGAAAGTCAATGCCATTAATAATACTTTGATTACTCACATTCCTAAAGTGGATAGTCTTGAATCTTTCAAGCAGTTTTGGCCTATTAACTTGTGTATCGTAACTTATAAAGTGATCACTAAAATTCTTGCTACCAGATTGAGGAAAGTTATGCGCTACATTATCTCTCCAAATCAATGCAGTTTTATTCCTGGGCATCAGGGTTCTGATAATGTTATTATTGCTCAAAAGGTTGTCCACAACATGCATATTTGTAAGGGGAAGAAAGGTTTCATAGCCATCAAAATTGATTTAGACAAAAGCATATGATAGAATTAAATGGAATTTTATTAGAGAAACCTTGCTAGATCTAGGTCTCAGTAATGACTTTATTAATCTCATCTAGTATTGTATTTCTATAGCTTCCATGAATGTGGTTTGGGAAGGTGCAACCACACAAGATTTTTTGCCCTCTCAAGGTATTCGTCAAGGTGACCCTTTTTTTCTCCTTATCTTTTTATGTTTTGCATTGAGCTTTTGTCTCATTTAATTAATTCCACAATGATTGGGGGATTATGGAAGCCTTTATCTCTTAAACAGTTCTTGTCCCATCTTATGTTTGCTGATGATTTATTTCTTTTTGGGGAAGCCTCTTTAGAGTAAGCAAAGATTATTAATTGATATTTAAAGCTTTTCTGTGATAGCTCTAGGAAAAAAGTAAGTCTTGAGAAAACAAAAGTTTGCTTTTCTAGAAATGTCAATCATATTAGGGGGCAAGAGATTGCTAATAAATTAGGCTTTGGTATTACTAGTGACTTGGGGAAGTACTTGGGGTTCCTTTACTCCACAATTAGAGCAATAAGGCTTCTTTCAGCTATATAACAAAAAATGTTATGTGCAAGCTAAGTAGTTGGAAAGCTAAGACCCGTTCCCTTGCGGGTATAGGCTTACTCTTTCACTATCGGTTATTTCTGTTATTCCAATTTATGATATGTGGACTTCTCATTTGCCTATTAGGGTTTCTTTAGGGCTCCTCGCAAGAGCAGAGAAAGATCCATCTAGTGAAGTCAAATATAGTGTGTAGTATTAAAGATCATGGGGGTCTGGGGTTGAGGCACACCAAGCATGTTAACACAACCTTTATGATGAAGATAGGTTAGGGTTTGATAAATAAACTTGATGATTTGTGGGTTTGAGTTTTGTGTAGTAAGTACAACTATGGTTTTGATTTACTTCCTACAGTCCAGGCTAAGAATCCCAACTTTAACCTTTGGAAAATGGTTTGTAAGTCTTGGCCAACGTTGGAGGAGAATATTTTGTGGCGTTTGGGTGATGGTTAATAGGTTAGATTCTGGTTTGATAAGTGGATTTAGGGGCTTCATGCGCTCCATAATTTGGCTTCTCCTTAGCTAATCATTAGTGATAGAGAAATCACGGTGGACCAGTTTATTACTTTCGAAGGTAGTTGGGACTAGCCTAAGCTCTCTTCCTACTGCCAAGAGAGGTTTGTGATCACATTACAAATATCAAACCCATCAGTTTTCAACATGGAGAAGATCTGGTTGTTTGGGAGCATTCCCATGATAGGATTTTTTCCATCAAATTTGCTTATGACTATCTGCATGGCCTCGGTTCGGGAAGCTTCCTTTCTTTTCTTAAGAAAATTTGGAGGTGTGAGGGACCTCAGAGGATTAAAACTCTTTTTTGACTTGTTTTTCACAACAGTTTGCTCACCAACAATTCTAGGTATTACCGCCACTTGGCTTCTGATCCCATGTGTTCTCGATGTGGTAAAGAGGCTGAGACTACCAAGCATGCTCTGAGAGATTGTGAGAAGGTGATGCGGTTGGTGAACCATAGTGCATGGAATTATTTTTTTGACCTTGATGGCAAGGATTAGCTTGCTGGTAACCTTTCTAATGAATGGGGAAATATTTCCAATGGGTGGGACAAGTTGTTTAGAATTGCCCTACATGCGATTTGGCACTCACGAAATGCATTCTTATTTGATGGTGGTGTTCAGGAGGGTAACGACCTAGTTTTTCAAGTGATGGGTTGTTTTAAAGAGCTCAATGATTTTCTAGAAGGTGGCAAAGATGGGCTGCATGGAAACCCCAAAAGTTCCCTCTTTGATTTATTGGCACTTTCCCAACGAAGGTTGGGTAAACGTAAACACTGATGGCTCCATGTTTGCTTTTACCAAGAAGGCTGCTTAGGTTTAGCTCGTGATGCCTCTGGCTATTTTATTACAGGGTTTAAATGCAACCTTAGTCAATGCTCCATTACTAAAGTTGAGTTATGAGGTCTTATCTATGGGACTTGGTTGGCTTGGACTTTGGGTGCTACAAGAGTGGTTGTTAAATGTGATTCGCAATGTAGTCTCCATCTGCTGCATCATTGTCATAACTGGTTACACCCTTATTTCCTTCTTATTCAAGAGCTTAGAGACATGATGGAGTGCATATGGGAGTTGGTGTTCAATCATGTTTACAAATAGGGTAATCGGTGTGCGGACAATTTGGCAAGGGAAGCGCCCTCCGGTAGTTTTATTGTTGATTGGTTTTGGGCTCCTCCCTCTTGTTTGAAACAGGTCCTCTTGGAGGACAGTGCTGGTATGGATTTGCCTAGGGATATTTTGCTGTAATTTTTTTTTTCTATCTTAGGCTTTGCTCCATAGTCTACCAAAAGAAAACTTTGTGTGATTAATATTTATTTATTTTTGGTTTCTTATGAGGTGGTTCCCATACTTTTGGTAACCCAGGAACTAAGGCTTAACGCCAACCTTTGGATGGAGCTAGACTTACCAATCCTGGGGTGAGTCATTGTCGAATGGATGGAGCCAGACTTACCAAACATGGGGTAAGCCATCCCTGCTCTAGGGGTCTTGTTGTCAAAGCACTCACGACTATAGCTTTGTGTGGGAGAGCACTTTAAGATCCTCATTTTATCAATGAGAGGTCTCGAACACAAGATCATCTTCTTACGAGAAGAGCCTTGTGATCTATAGCCTAGTTGACGAGGTGATCTTCTTCTTTAGTCCCCCTTATACATATACTACCCTTATAATCTCCTAATTGAAGTGGTGCACTTCGTACTTTGGAGAAGAAAATTTTTAAAAGAAAAACAATAATTCAACTAAGAAATGTGGTGCACTTCGCATTTTTCTAGAATTTTTCAATATAAAAATTTGAAGATGAAGGCCAAATAAAAATTAGTAATTAATATAAATTTTTAGTCTATGAAAATGGAAAATGAAGTTGTCATAATTCATAAAATGGACTTTACAGTTATAGAATAAACATTTTTACAGGTGAGAATAGAGGATACACCTTAAATGGAACTTACTAATTTGTTCAACAAGGAATTGGAACATCATTTAAGATGTTTCATATTTACTGCAGCAATGTGGTGTCCATGTACCACATTCCACTTTGCCAAAAAGAGCCTGAGAATGAAGTTTAGATTAATTGGTACTTGAGTTTCTGTTAAAAGAACAAGCCTGAATTTGAGCTAAGATGAGCAATTATTCTCTTTAACCCCACTTTCTCTCGCCAACCCCCTTCTCTAGAATTAGTAATTTTTTTTTTAAAAAAAAAACCCACATAAATATTATTTCTTCAACTTTTATTGCTTTTCCTTTTTCATTATTTTAACACCAAATAGAAATAATTATTCTTTCCCACAAATAAGAATAGTAATACTCCCACATTTAAATATTGAAAAAACTTCTATGTTTGCGTATATAACAACATTTGAGTTTTATTATATCTATCAAACCCTAAAAGAGATGTCAACCTATACCTCTTAAAAGAGATGAGTCTATTCTTATAAAAAAAGAAAAAAAAAAAAAGAGATGAGTCTATTAATTTAGGAGGCAGATAAATATTTTTTGTACAACTCAATTTTTTTTTTTTTGGTATGGCATATGTCACTTGAAAGATTAATGATAGATTGACATAATCTTTCAATTCTACAATCTTACTACTCACCAATAGATTCTCCCTTGTTTTTAATATGATAACACTCTTCATATAATTCTTACATTTTATGACTATATATATTAACACTAAGGATATTTTGGGTAAGCTTTGGTGTACTAAGATTAAATCTCTCATTAAACAAATTTTTGTATGCATCCCTTATATTGACCTGGTGTATTCAAAGAAAAAAATTCTTTAGGTTAGCCCCAAAATTTTTATGACCATATATATATATAACCATAAAAGTTATTTCATCACCTTTAAGAATTTTCAAAAAAAATTAAGGTCCCAAGTTCAAATCTTCCTTTTGTTTTTTTATATATTTCTAATTAAAAAAATTAGTTATTACCTAAAATAAAAAATAAAAAAAATCAGTTTTATCTATCTAATGACAAAAAAAAAAAATTATTCCATCTGATTGTAGTCATAACTATAAAAGCTATGTAATTATTATTGACAAGATAATGTTTGGTAACTGGTTAGATGAATTTTGAGAAAAAAGAGATAACATATAGTGTTTTTATTCAGTTTTTAATGAGTAATGTTATTGGTTAAATGACTGAAATAATATCAAATTAAAAAATAAATACTTAAATAGGTTATTGTTAAAACTCTTTACAAAATTAGGTCTATTTTAAATATTTTAATCAAAATAGTAATGGTCAAAATGAGATATGTTACTTCAAATGTAGTGTTTTTTTTAAAGATTCATTATATCAAAGTAGTGGATATCTACCAACAAGCGTGTAAATCAGCTGGTAAGGGGCTGTTCTAGCTTAACCAAGGGTCTCGGGTTCGAGCCCTTGGGAATGCAGCTGCGTCTGTTGGGAGAGCTTTACTGCCCTTGTGGTCCTTCCCGGCTCGAAACCGGATTAGTCGGGCGAAGCCCGGACACCGGTGGGTAACCAAAAAAAAAAGTAGTGGATCCCTATCATCCACAACAAAAAAACACGTTGGATTGTTATCAGTGTATCCCTTAAGAACACGTTGGTTTATTAAAAGAGAGAGGAAAAACACACCGAAAAGATAAAGAGAGGGAAAAGAAGAGAAATGGCGAGAGAAAGAGAGAGAAAAAGTAATAAAATAGAGTTTTCTTTAAAAACACTCAACTTTGATAAAGTAGCTTGTATTTTTGGAAAATGCTAGTGAAGATAGTGTTTTCTTTAAGAATACGTTACTTTGTCAAAGTAGTGTATTTTTTTTTTTAAAAAACTCTATTGAAGAATAAAAACATGTCTTATTTTGCATTATTTCAATCATTTTACCAATGTTATTCCAAATATTTAGAAAAATATAAAATCCTATAGCCCCACTGTTTTGTCCTTTCTTCTTTGAACGGAGGATTGACAGATAGGTGGCATGGCATAAGCCGCATGACCCCAACCCCGTGGCCGTGTCTTTTTATTTCCTTAAATCAAGCACAGACTATTTGGAGGAATTTATTTAATAATAAGTACTGTTTTGCTATTTTTAGAAAAATTAAAATCAAGAGAAAAAGTTGTAGGTTTATATTTTGAGAGAATTTTTATTTTATTAATCAAGTAAATAATATTTTTTATTAGGTGATAACTAAAAATATTTTAAAATTGTCTTTTATTAAAAATTGTCATTTTATATTGAGTAAATTATTGAAAAATACAGTTATTAACAAATTCATCATCCAAAAATTTTCAGTGACAAATTAGTTCTTAAATTATTATTCTGTTGAATAAATTAGTCCTTAAATTATTGTCCGACAGAATAATATCTATGATCATAAAGTGAATGCATAATTTTCTAATTAAGTGAATGCAAAATAACTACCTATGCTCATCAAGTGGTTCTTAGTGTTCATTGTTAAGGTTTTTGCATAATTTTCATACACTTTTATTTAAAAATTAAAAATTTAAATTTTAGAAAAATAAGTAAAACTGTAAAAGTACAAAAATAAGGTGAAGTGTCATCTCAATAAATTTTAAGAAAAGTAAGTGTACTTTACCCATTTTTTAAAGTTTTTTTTAATTTTTGTTTTTTAAAAAGTATCTTCCTCTTAAAGAGAAAGATAACTGTTTTCTTTTATAAAAGCAATACCAGCCCAACTTACCTATATGTGGTAACAAGAGAAGCATTTTCGTAGGCTAGTAGCATACCGTAGGAAAAGAAAGACATCTGAAATTGGCTCGTAGCATACTAAAAGTGCTCGAGCACCAGACGCGCTCTGGTGTAGGGAGAGCTGATTCAGCTGAAGCCTCATTCATGGATGGGATTAGTTGAAGTTAATATTCATTAAAGAAAACTAACCGTGGTTAAGGAAGTTGGAGTGTACTGTGCTGTGTTGGTCATCTCATCACACTCACTTATTAGAAAGAGAGTGAGAGTGAGAGTGTGTCCGTTCGTAGAGAGAGAAAGAGAATCAAGTTCTTTGTACAAAGACGTCTAATTTTGTCGTTAAAGATGAAAAAAATATCGCTATGAAATTTTTGTAAACAAAAGTAAAAGAGAAGCTACTACCAGTTGACGCCATTCTTCACATCTCACCATTGGGAGTGTGGAAGAGAAATAGAAGAATCTGGCTGTTTCTCTCTCAACTCTCAAACCCTCCACTACTTTTATCTTTCTCACTTTCAACGGTAGGTTTTTCTTCCTTTGCTTCATTACTATTGTAAATAGCTTCTTCCTTTCTGGGTTCTTCTCTTCATTCTCTGCTACTTGAGTCACTTCCTTCTTTGGTTTGAGTACTAGCTGCATTTTTTACTGCTTTGCCCAGTTAGTCTCTGTCTTTCAAGATTCTATTTTTGTCAATGGAAGATGGGTTAATCGTGCATTTGGATATGTACTACTGTTTTAATCGATTTAAGTGGCCATCTTAACTGCAGATATACTGTATTTTGCTGGCACTTGGCAGGGTAGGATAGCTCTGTTCGACTTTGGTTCTTTCTCCCTTTGCGCATACCCCCATCATTTGCAGTCCCCTATTTTCTACCCAGAAGGTATAATGTCTCTGTTTACCTCGTTTGGATTCCCCATATTGGTTTGATTGATGGAATAGATTGAGTTTTAGATGTTGGGTTTTCCAGCAGCTTGCTTAATTTGTGATATTGTTTAGTCTATGTTGAATAGATTGAGCTTCAGATGTTGGATTTTTAAGCAGCTTGCGTGGTTTGTGATGTGGCTTTGTCTGTGCATATGATGTTGTGGTTTAATATATTCCACAGCATGATGCCATTTAATGCTAATTAGAGTTCAAATTATATTACGGGTTATGCTTGAATGTTCTAGAAATGGTTGATTTTTATGTTTATGTTATATTGTCATGGATAAGTGAATAGCCCTTGAATACATAAATTCCTTGGGTTAGAAAGTAGTTGATCTGAGATATCTGAAATGGGTATTTGTGTTTGTGTTTGAATTTTGGCAGTAATGGGGCCTGAAAGTTAATTGTAGAGGTTTGTGTGGCTGTGAGCTTGCTAGAGATTGAGCTTTATGTTTGGGAATAAGTTGTTTGCTTCCTGATGGCATTTAGCTTGGTGCAGTCACAGTAAAATATTTGGTCTTGTGGTAGGTATGGTGTTCTCTATATAGTTTTCTGTCTATGACTTTACTGAGAGATTACTCTGTTGCATTGGCATGATAAGTGTGTATTTAATATCTGGAGGAATCAGATTTTCATAATTGTGACAGTTATTCAGATAAAATTTCTGTTCTTATACAATTGGTATGTTGTTTGAATGGCCAAATCTGAAGAAGACTGAAAATGGTATTGATTTGCTTCATGATTCATTCATATTGAGGCTAAATTGTCTCTTTTTCTTATGATATACTGGTAATGCATGCTTGGTGCTACCTTGTTCATTGTCTCCTTAACACTTATCATAGGATATTAGGTCTCTTCTGCATAGTCTTTAATGACTTGAGGCGGCGAGGTTATTTTCCCATGCTCTTTGAGGATGACTAAAGCTGATCTTTAAGTCTTGTTGGTTTTCTTGAAGTTTAGGGGAATAGATATCTTTGGTGATATCTTGGGGATGAATTCGAATTCTTGATCATTTGAAAGTTTATAGGTTGATTTCCAGATTTTTCGTGTCTTCTATTATGTTGGTAATGCTCTCAGTCTCCCTCTATCGCTTTTAAGATCTGCTTGGGGATGTCCTGAAAAAGCATGCTCCTACATACCCTGAACTGAACGCCTCCTGTTGTAATATATATATAAAACATATGAATTGCATTTACTGGAGTGATGAGTTATTGGGAGATATGATATTAATTTGCTTTCAGATTTCAGGAATTTCATACTTATCATGGTGGTTTGAGGGATCTAATTGTGTGGGATCAACATAAACTTCTTTCTACATCTTGTCTACCAAAGGTCCTTTCTCTGTCGTCACGATGGTTTCAAGGTCGTATTCTAACTTGTTGGAGCTTACCTCTGGTGACTCCCCAACTCTTAATCGTGAGAGGAAAAGGCTTCCTCGAGTGGCAACTGTACCTGGAGTACTGTCTGAACTAGATGATGAGAACAGCAACAGTGCTGGCTCTGATGCTCCCTCATCCATCTCTCAAGATAGGATGATCATTGTAGGTAACCAGCTTCCATTACGGGCACACAGGAAAGATAATGGTATGTGGGACTTCAATTGGGACGAGGACTCACTTCTTTTACAACTGAAAGATGGCCTTGGAGATGACGTAGAAGTGATCTATATTGGGTGTCTCAAAGAAGAAATTGAACCTAGCGAGCAAGATGATGTTGCCCAGTACTTGCTTGACACTTTCAAATGTGTACCCACATTCCTCCCTCCTGAGCTTTTTAGTAAATTCTACCATGGATTCTGCAAGCAACATCTATGGCCTTTATTTCATTACATGCTTCCATTGTCACCTGATCTTGGTGGTCGATTTGATCGGTCTCTTTGGCAAGCCTATGTTTCTGTGAACAAGATATTTGCAGACAAAGTGATGGAAGTCATTAGCCCTGATGATGACTTTGTGTGGGTTCATGACTACCATTTGATGGTTTTGCCAACATTTTTGAGGAAGAGATTTAACAGGATGAGGCTAGGATTCTTCCTCCATAGTCCATTCCCTTCCTCTGAGATATACAGGACACTTCCTGTAAGGGATGAACTTCTAAGAGCTCTTCTCAACTCTGACCTTATTGGGTTTCATACTTTTGATTATGCAAGGCATTTCCTCTCTTGTTGTAGCAGAATGCTTGGGCTCTCATATCAATCCAAGCGGGGCTACATAGGTCTTGAATACTATGGTCGAACTGTTAGCATTAAGATTCTTCCTGTTGGAATTCATATAGGTCAGCTTCAATCTGTCATGCATCTTCCTGAGACAGAAAGCAAGGTTGCAGAGTTACGAGACCAGTTCAGAGGTCAAACAGTAATACTTGGGGTTGATGACATGGATATCTTTAAAGGAATTAGCTTAAAACTTTTGGCCATGGAACAATTGCTTATGCAACATCCTGATAAGAGGGGCAAAGTTGTTTTGGTCCAAATTGCAAACCCTGCAAGAGGCCGGGGAAAGGATGTACTGGAGGTGCAAAGTGAAGCTTATGCCACAGTGAAAAGGATAAATGACACATTTGGAAGGTCTGGATACAAGCCTGTTGTCTTGATTGATACATCACTACAGTTTTATGAGCGAATTGCTTATTATGTGATTGCAGAATGTTGTCTTGTTACAGCAGTGAGAGATGGGATGAACCTTATACCCTATGAATACATCATATGTCGACAAGGAAATGAGAAGCTAGATGAGACTTTAGGGATAAACCCAGTTATCCCAAAGAAGGGTATGCTGGTGATATCTGAGTTCATTGGGTGCTCCCCATCACTAAGTGGGGCAATCCGAGTGAATCCATGGAACATTGATGCTGTTGCTGAAGCTATGGATTCTGCCTTGGTAGTACCAGAGTCTGAAAAACAGATGCGGCATGAGAAGCATTATAGGTATGTTAGTACACATGATGTTGCATATTGGGCACGCAGCTTCTTGCAGGATCTGGAAAGGGCATGCAGAGATCATCTAAGGAGGAGATGCTGGGGAATTGGTTTTGGTTTAGGGTTTCGGGTGATTGCTTTAGATCCAAATTTCAGAAAGCTATCAGTCGAGCATATTGTTTCAGCTTATAAGAGGACCAAGAACCGAGCAATTCTTTTGGATTATGATGGTGCCATGATGCAGCCAGGATCAATTAGTACAACTCCTAGTGCTGAAGCAGTTGGAATTTTGAACAGCTTGTCCAAGGATACCAACAATATTGTTTTCATTGTTAGTGGGAAGGAGAGAAAGACTCTGACTGAATGGTTTTCTTCTTGTGAAGGGATTGGGATTGCTGCAGAGCATGGTTATTTTGTAAGGTAAGTCTGTCTTTGCCTTTCCATTCTTGAATTGACATTCATTCTTTTTCTTTCATGTGCAAATTTTGGGTCATTCCTCTTATCTGATTTTTGGTCAACTAATCATCTGACTGTAGATGTCATAAGAATAACAGAAAAACGAGTGATAGAAGGGGATAGAACTATTAAGCTGGATCTTGTTTGTTTATTAATAGTTACAAGTTTTCCTTTGAAAGACTGATCCACAGGCATATGGATTTTCTGATGATAATAGAAGATTAAGCAGAATACAAATTCTCTGCTCAAATGTCTTTATGATGATTGTTCAGGACTATTGGATCTTTTGGGCTTATTTCGTTTCATTTTAAGCATGCTGAATTTAATTACCAAATTTGGTGGGATAAGGGTAATCATTTTTGGCATTTACATTTTTAGAATGTCTTATTTTTGTTACTTAATGCAGAAAAGTCAAAAAGAAAGAGAGAGAGAGAGAGAGAGAGAGAGAAAGAAAGAATGGAAGAAAGAAAAGAAAAAGGAAAAGAACAATATAATCAGCCAGAAAATGCTTGTGTAAATAAATTAGGTCTCTTACACCATTAGAATTGAAAGCGGAATAAGCCATATTATCTTTCTACATAAAATGAACCCTCGATTGTCCATATTTTTACCTCGTGTCATTAAATTTGAGGGTTATTATTTTGTTTCCCAGGACAAATCATGATGCAGAATGGGAAACTTGTGTTTCCGTGCCAGATTTTGACTGGAAACAGATTGCCGAGCCAGTGATGCAATTATACACGGAAACAACTGATGGTTCTACTATTGAACCAAAAGAGAGTGCTCTTGTTTGGAATTACCAATATGCGGACCGAGATTTTGGGTCATGCCAATCTAAGGAGCTTTTAGATCATCTGGAAAGTGTTCTTGCCAATGAGCCTGTTTCTGTCAAAAGTGGTCCAAATATTGTGGAAGTCAAACCTCAGGTCAGTAGTACAAGATTATCTTTCTGCTAGTAATCTATTTTAGAGGTGCCCAATTCAAATTTCTTCTATAAAGCGGGCAAAACAAGGGGGAGGTGTGGATAGAGAGAAGAAAGATCACATTTCCTGTTAGACATAGCGGAAAGGTGGCACTCAATAGCCGAAGAAAGAAGAAAGAAATAAAAGAAAAGAAATAGTAGAATTGTAGACTTGATGAAATAACAAATAAAGTTGGGGTGTTGAGGGTAAAGGGCTGGTATTAAAAGGCCAGCAGCTTCCACCTTGAAGCTAATCTCATGCATGCCATTAGTGCAGTATTAAGCTATATACTCTATAACATATTACAATTGTGCTTCACGAACTGATTTTCTTTTGACTTAACTACTTGAATGGTCCCTGAAATTGGGGTATATTCTACATTTCTTTATTCCATTTTTATCAAAAACATTTATATGCTTTTTGGTTGACCTTAAGAATTTTTAGTGAAAGAATCTTCGAAATTGAGTTGTCTGTTTCATCTATTTGTGGTGATATTCCTTCATAAGCAGTTTATATCCTTCCTAGAGTACCATTTGATCATTTTCCATACTTTTCTAATTGCTTCTACTAAGGTTGTAGGGAATATTGAAGTTTAAATCTAACCTTCAGGTACCCAAAATGTAATTGGCCGTATTATTTCTAAGATCTTTTTCCCCCATCCACAATCTTTACAATTTTCTGTTAATCTTCGATTCAGTGTGACTGTTGTTTTGTTTTTATCTTCAAAGAACAATCCATCTTTGAAGATTGAAATCCCTCTTTGACTAATTCCTGTTTTTGGCAACCATTATAACAGGGTGTCAATAAGGGTATAGTGGCAGAACGTCTACTCTCAACGATGCAACAAAAGGGAGTACTTCCAAATTTTGTACTATGTATTGGGGATGACAGATCAGATGAGGACATGTTTGAGGTAATAAGAAGCGCCAGGGCTTCACTCTCCCCAGGGGCAGAAGTCTTTGCTTGCACTGTTGGCCAGAAACCAAGCAGGGCTAAGTATTACTTGGAAGACACAAGTGAGATTTTGAGAATGTTGCAGGCCCTTGCCAATGCTTCAGAGCAGGCTACTAGAACCTCTCCCCAATGTTCTCGTTGACCATTTTCATATGTGGGCTCCTATATATTTGTTCATAGTACTGGGATATCAGATTTCTCGACCCATTTCTGGCTTGATTTGTGAAGGTCCTAATCTTGCCTTGCCATCCAATATACTAAGTAATATCCCAACATTGTTGCGTAGTGTATCTAGGTTTTGTTCTGCGAGTAGATAAATAATTTGTATTTATTGTTTCTTGTGTGATTGTATCCTATATTGGTTAAGTCCATTTAACTGTATAATGTGATTCTTCACTGGTGAATCAGCGATAGTCTTGTGACTATTCCATATCAAGTCATTGATATTTGTCATGCCAGGCACATTACATTTTTTTTTTTTTTTTTTTTTTTTTTTTTTTGTGGTAACCAAAATAGTAGTAAGGATAGGTTATTCCAATACTACCAGGCAAGACGTTAGTGACATGCTTAAAATCCCACTAAGAAGCAAACAGAGGCTCACCAGAGGATTATCTTGAAGGCATTTGTTTCTATTGATATTGATTTATTAACTTATGTTATCAGCTTTCAATCCATGTACCAACTCGAATAATTGTTTTTCCTTTTGAAATGTTTGTGAAACTAAGATTGTGCAAATTAACCATTTGACAGATTTAGCCAGTCATTTTGGGAGTATTATAATTTTTAGGGTTAGACTTAATAGTAAGAACATATTATAGTTATTTAAGCAAATCAAGATTCAAATCTTGAGATTAGCACTTTCGAGAATTTCTCTAAATGCACTAAATGAATGTGGGGATATACTTTTAAAATTATCCTAGAAGAGGTAGTCTTAATGTGCAAAAGCTAATTTGGTAATTAGGCAGTGCCATTTATTATTTCTTATTCTTTTATGCTAGTTAGCCACACATTATTCAATCAAAAAAGAAAAAGTAGAAGTTAACTTTTTGAAAGCTATCAGCATTGGTGCCACTAGCATGCATGACGAGCTGTAAAGAAAGTATTAATAAATGGTGCTTTAGTTTTATCCTAATCACTTACAATTCGGGGTGCCAAGTCCAGTGATACAAAATATGATGCAAGTTGATGTCCTTTTCTTCCTTCTTTACGTGTGCATCATTTTGCTTTTAAGTAAACTAGTACTGGGCCCGCACTATAAGCGGCCGGGCACTACAGCGGAGGACAACACAGAATAAGAAATCCTATTAGATTATCTGTTGGGGTTGCTTTAGTAGTTATCCAAATTATAGTCCTATTAGAATTTTTGGAAACTTATCTACATTGTGTAATCCCACCATTTTTTCAAGTGCCATAGGAAATCCTATTATTTTTATATTAATTTTGTATTTGTTAAATCATGAAATATTGAAATTTGTGAATTTATTATTTGTACTTGTAAACTTAATTTATAGTCAATTTTCAAGCTCTACTCTGAAAAATAAAACTTCTAAAAATTAAGCATAGATTTATTGGGGTTCAATATCAATTTTTTCATTAACTTAAAAATTCTCTTATTCAGTTTTCTTATTGATCATTCAAAAATATAAATTTATGATTTTTCATAATTTTTAGCGATAAAAAATAATTATTAATAGGAAAAATATAATATTGTGCAATCATATGGAAATTATAATTGATTAATAACCATTTAATTTTAGAAATTTAAACTTCCAAATTAATTATGGACTGAGTAACTACCATTTATTTTTGTATGAGAAGTTTGACTGAGTGCTTTAATATGAAAATCTAAATATTAATATTGATTTGATATATATAATTCAAAATTGGAACACAAAACTAATAGTTCCATAATTCCACAATTATGGATATTTAAAATTTATTAAATATAAAATTAATAGAACTGCAACAAATTAGTGATTATAATTGATTGATTACCATTTAAAATTTATTAAGTATGAAAATAATTATATATTTAAAATCTATAAGATTGGGCAATCAATTAGTAATTATAATAAATTGATTACCATTTAATTTGAAAATTTTTAACGTTTTCAATGATTTTGGATTGATTGATTACTTTTTATACATAGAATGAAGGTATAATTATCTAATAATATCTTATTATCTTACTTAATGAGGGCATTACATGTCAACACATGTGGACTAAAACACAATTAAATACATATTTTTATTCTTTTATCACAAATTGATGGGAGTTAAATTAAGCAAAATGAATGCTGAATTTGACTTCTAAAATTATCTCTTTGAAATTTTAACTACAATGATAATCTATAAATTTCAAAATTAATTTTTTTTCAAATTAATTACCAATAAATGAGTTATAATTGGTATGTGATTGAAGTTATTGTATAATTTTTTTCATTTTTATATTTATTTCTTATTTATTAAATTATGAAAAATTAAAATTTATGAATTTACTTATTTATACTTGTAAACCTAATTCATAATCAATGTTCAAGCTCTACTTTATAAAAATGAAACTTCTAAATATTAAGCATAGACTCATGAGGGTGCAATATCAAATTTTTTATTAATTTAAAATTTTCTGAGTCACTTTCTTTATTAATCATCTATCAATAAAAATTTATAATTTTTCATATTTTTTAGTGATAAAAAATTATTTTTTATAATAAATAAAATTCAAAATCAATAAAGAAAATTGATATTATCATAAATTCACACTTTTGGATAATAAAAATTTATTAAATATGAAAATAATTATAAATTTAAAAGTATTAGAACTTATCATGATTAATTGATGATTATAATTTATTAAGTACCATTTAATTAGATAAATTTAAACTTTAACCTTAATTTTGGAATGATTGATTACCATATAAAATTTAATAAATGCAAAAATAACTATATATTTAAAATTTATGTGATTTTGCAATCAATTGGTAATTATAATTGATCAATTACCATTTAATTTGAAAAATTTTGAATTTTATGTTAATTTATCAAATCATGGTATAATTATATATTACTTAAAATTTAGAATTAATAGTAATTATGATATAATAATAATATAATTAACTTAAAATTTTCCTAATTCGGTTTTCTTATTAATTGTTAAACAATACAAAATATATTAAAAGTTTTCATACTTTTTGGCAATAAAAATTTATTTTTCTAAAGAAAAAAAAGTTAAAATCGGTAAACAAAATTGATTTTAATATATTTTAATGCTCATGGATAATTTTAAATAAATAAATACGAAAATAAATATAAATAAGAAAATTATGATATTTTGTAGTCAAATAGAAATTATGGTTGATTGATAACTATTTAATATGGGCAATTTCAACTTTTAAATTAATTATGAACTAATTGATTATCATTAATATTTGTATGGGATATTTGACTAATTGGTTTAATATGAAAATTAATAATATTATATGTTTGCAATCAATTGATAATTATAATTGATTGACTACTATTTAATATAAAAAATTTTAACTTTCACATTAATGTTAAAGGAGACAATTAAAGAAAGTTTTGATAATTATAATAAATCAAATTAAAGAAATAATTTTTTAATCAAATTACAATAAATGAAAAGTTTTGATAATCATCAAGATCCCCCAAACAAAAAGAAAAAACAATAGTATACTCAATTTTTTCATCTTCCATGTCAATTTTTTTCTTCATCCTCTATCCTCAATTTCATCATCTTTGCTATCGGGTTCTTTTCTTAGATCAAAACTATCAATGTGAAATAATTTTTTGGCACCATCTTTATGGATTGATATCTTATCATAGTCATTTTTTAACTGTTAATCATATAGTGTTAGAAATCGAGAAAGAAAATCATATAAGATGAATAGATATATAATAAAGAAAAATACTTTGAGAACTAATATTACATAAACAAATGGTGTATAGAAAAAGAACAAACCTTATTGTTTTAGGAGATAGAAGAGATACTGAAAAAGAGAAAGAAAATGAAAGACCAAATATTATAGAAAACCTTATTGCCTTGGGAGATTGAGGAGATGGAAAGAAGAAGAAAAAAATAAAGAAGTTACACAGCTGCATAAGCAATCAAGTTTTCAAATTGGTCTAAAAATTAAAAAATATCAATCTTTGCTACACATCCCAAAGATGATTAATACACTTCTAAGAGAATTGTTATTTTATAATAATTCGACATTGTAGAATGTGCTTAGATTCATCAAAGCAAAAAGAAAAAGATAGCAAACCATTCGAAGTGAATAAAAAGCACATATTTCCAATAAGATATTTCTATTAGATTAAGATCTCATATGCTACTGTAAAGATTATTTAAACTGTCAGTTAATTTTACCAGAGTCATTAGTTAATTTACTAAGTGTAGTTAATTCATTAACCAAGGTTAGCTATTCTGTTAGTTGTTAGTTAGCACAGCTGATCTGTTATGCTTACGTGGCAACCTTTGTATCGATCAGTTACTGTATATATAGAGTAGCACTTGTACAGAATCATTTGAGAGAGTTTAATAGAAAATACTGAAAGTTTCCACAAGACTCCGTGCATCAGTTTTCTTTCTTGTTCTTCTGGTTTATCTTCATCTGAAGATTTAACAGCTACTCCATTATAAAAATTATAGCTCTTGGAAAAACCAACATTACTAACACCCTCTCATGTGCCTATCCATTTTCATTGAGGTGTGTCCAACAATGTACCAAAATTCGAATGGGAAAGTTTTGTATCTAGCTACACGCATGGATGTGCACAAAGAACGAACCTATACTATTTCTAGGAAGATAAAAAACAATACATTTTTTGTTTCCTCCAACTGGGACATCGATCTCATCCATATAGCATTGATGACATTTATCAAATTTGGTGGACCAACAACATGCAGGAATATGAGCACAAAATAATATCAGAGACATAGTAAGCTTTGTCTTTAACCAATAAAATGGAAAAATTGAAGTAGCACATACTCTACCCGAAACAAAACCCAAGAAAAAGAAGAGAACAAACGAAATATAAGTGTGACAGAGAGAAAGGAACTTCTGAAAAGAAATATCGTTTTCAGAATAGGAGCAGAGATCTGACATTGATTTTCTATAGAATAGAGCTTGTAGTGATTTCATCATAGCCATACTAACCTACATGAATGAACACATATATCAAAATAGAATAGCAAGAAGTAGAAAAAGGAATAAAGAGATGAATGATTGGAATAGAACCAAAATAGAGAAGGGAGATATAGTTCATTAGAATGTCTAATAAAATAACACATGATAGTTCAAATAAATATATAAACATGTAAAGCACAAACGAAATCATGAAGAGAGATTGACACAAAGCTTACCCAAAGGTTTTCTAGGAGGGAGACTTGAAGGCAATGAAAGCAAGGAATATTTGAATCAAAACCAAATGAATATAAGTGACTCACATGTGGTGCATTATATATAGAAGACTATAGAGGAAAAAAACGTATAATACTAATTTCAAAATTCAAATTAAAAAATCCACAATTATTACGTGACTAAAATTAAGGAGAGTAATTGACAATTTATTTCAACCGAAATTGAATAATTATGGATTACAATTTTGGTGGAGGTGAACTTCCAAAATTAAATTAAATTGTAATTATTCCAAATAATTAAATTTAGTAATAAAAATTCTGACCTCATACACTATCATAATAAAAATTGTTCGTTGATTATTATCATAATTATTAGGAGGTTTTTTCTTTTAATTTTCGAATTTATTTAATTTAATTTAATTTTCAGCACATGTATTTAGTTATGATTTAGTCCACATACATTCTGACATGTAATGCCCTAATTAAGCAAGACAATTAAGACATTGATTTCAAATTGATATTCATGTGCTAACTATGGAAGTTATTTAATGCCGTGAATTTTAATTACTTTTTCAGTTTTTTTTTTTAAATTTATAAAGCACATATGATTCATATTAAATATTATTTTTTAAATACCCTTGAATGAAAGAAATTCACACAACATGCCACTTGTCATCACCTTGATTGAGACACTTGTTAGCTCCACATTGTGTACTCTATTTTTAATATTATATAGATAGATAGATATAGATAAATGATATGCATTTTGGAAGCCACTAACATATTCTACTGCTAAATTAATTAAAGGATACACAATTTTATTTGTTCTTCAATTTTAAGATTGTAGTTTGAATTCTTCCTTTCGTGAATAATTTTTACTTTTTATAGAAAAATAAAGGTTGTGGCTATTTCCACAGTCAAAATGGTTATTATCATAGCCTAATTAATGCTAGAAATAGTTGTTGACAAATTTAACCTTTGATTGGTATCAGTTGATTCAATATTAATTACCTGAATTTATTTATCCTCTAATCACGAGCTATATTAAATTACTTGCATAAATAAACAAAACACCATAGCCAAATTGTGAACTATGGTAACAGCTAAGTAAAAGACAACCAATCTCTCTAATTAATCAAGTTCCTACCGTTAATCAGTCCACTATAATATAAACTATAGAATAGAAAATGATGTTAGCAGACCAATCAAGTTTAGAGCCAAAGGAGAATATTTCCAGACCAAAGATATTGTCATGTTGCAAGCATGGTTTCTTTAATTTCTTTTTCTGTTTCATGATTCTTCATTGGCTTCTAAAGGTTGAAGTTATTCATAAATTGGTACTACAAGTTATAGTGACCTACCGAAAAAATATCACTGGGATAGATACTATAACGTGCTAGAAACCCGTTATCGGGCAAGATATTTTGATGCGCTAGAAAAAGGTTATCGGGCCAGCTACAATAACCCACGGAAACACGTGACTGGAACAAATACTGTGACAGGCCAAAAACATGTCATCAGGCTAGATATAGTGACCTTCTAGAAACTCGTCACCGGGCAACTTACAATTACACGCCATAATGCCGTCACCCCGCTAGATACAGTGACATGCAAGAAACCCGTCATGTGGCCAGATACAATGACTCATCGAAAACTCGTCATTGGTCCATATACTTTGACCCACTAGAAACCCGTTATTGGGCCTGATATAGTGACCTACCGGAAACCAATCACTAGGCCAAATACTGTGACCTGTTAGAAACCCCTCATCAGGCTAGATATAGAGACCTACAAGAAGCCCGTCATTGGCTCGTTACAATGACGCTCCAGAATGTCGTAACCGGGCCAGATACAATGGCCCACTAGAGGCCTGTCATCAGGCCAGATATAGGGACCTACTGAAAACTTGTCACCAAGCCAAATATAGTGACCTGCAAGAATGCCGTCACCGAGCAAGGATACAATGAACCGCAAGAAACACGTCACCGGATCAGATATTGTGGCACGTCAGAAACCCAACATCGAGCCAGATATAATGACCTGCCGGAAACCCTTCATTAAGCCAGATACTATCACGCGCCAAAAACCCGTCATCGGGCTAGATACAATGACTTCTAAAAAACCCATCAGCAAGCCAATTACAGTGACGCGCTAGAATACCTTTGCCGAGCTAGATACTATGATGCACAAGAAATCCACTGGGATAGATATTGTGATGCACCAAATTCTCATTATCGGGATAGATACAGTGAACCGCCGAAAATCCGTCATTGAGCCAGATACAGTGACTCACCGAAACCCTATCACCGGACTAAATATTGTGATGCGCCATATACTGTTATTTAAGTCCATTTCAAGTTCATTAGTGTTTATATCAGTTTATTATATGTTTGTATTCCGTACTAACATGGCCCTTTCACCTATACAGATTGAGTTTGAAATGCGGCAATCTGAGAACTAGGTCCATTCCTCTTCTTCTTCTATTGGCGACACCAGGTTATGGCTTGATGTCGTCGGTGGGAAGAGAAAGAAGGGTTTCATTTATGGCCTAGGCTCTAAGGCCGATGTGATGGACTCGGTCCAACTTTAGGCGACCCAGCCTTCCATGCAGACAGATCCTCGCCTATTGGAGGTGTTGTCCCAGGTGGCAGCTTTATCACAATGGGTTTAGGAGCTGGAGACTTACAAGATAGTTATACATACCTATCTTGAACAGTCCTTCAGTGGATCAACATTCGACCTTGTGGCAACATTGGCTGGCACATGTCCTACTTGCTTAGGCTATGCCAACTGCTGCTGCTGCACCTCCCCCGACTGATGATGATGATGATGATGCATAAGAGGATTTGGATGCGAATGATGGGGACGTTTAGGGGTCATCATTATACATTTATAAATTTTTTTATCATTGTATAATTTTTTTAATTTTTAATTGTAATTGAATTTGAATAATTTATTTTAAATATATTTGTGTCTCTTGGGTACTTTACTTTTATTCTTTTTGTATGTTAACAGTTGAATTTAAAAGAAAATTAGTAACTAAATTTTGAGACCAAAAAAAATCACTGTCTCTCGGAATTTATGTCAGAGAAATGTCCGACAGAAATTTCTCATGGACTAAAGACCGTGAGAAAATCCATGACTAATGCATGACAAAGTCTCACACGTTCCCTGTAACTATCCGAGAGAAAATCCATGAGAATTCTCTCAAAGACGAACTTTTTCATGAGAAAATCATTTTGTCATGAAGGTTTTTCTCGCACTGCCAAATCTGTGAGAAATTCCACAACAACATGTTTTCTCATGGATTTTTGGTCTATTTCTCACGAATTTTGTCCGTGAGAAAATCACTATTTTCTTGTATTGATGTTAGTTTTCTTGGATTCCTTACTTATGCTATAGAGCATAAACTCTAAACACAAAATTAAAATGTTGGCAAGTTTGTTATTAAGTGGATTATATGATAAAGTATAGTTTAAGTGTCTATGATATATTATTTATGGTTATGTGCATCTTATTACACATATTTTTAAATAATTAGAATTTATTTAGAAAATAAATTAGTGACTAACACTATA
>QAOA01002107.1:70363-96693 GCA_003255065.1 Cercis canadensis | reverse complement strand
ACATGATGACTTAAACACTATGTAAAACCCTAGACAGAAATATATATCAATGCAAACTCTATCTCATGTAGAAGTTAAACCCTTATCATAGAACTTTATCTAATATACATATCTATCACCTAGTATCTCCTTGATTTAGTTACTAACCTATGATTTTTTTTTTTGTGGGGAAATGATTGAAATTGATAGCTCGTGAGAAATATTTATCAGGAAGGAAGCATTAACCAATTCTTCGCAAGATTAACTAGCTCACATGTGGTGAATCAAGTTACGAATTGGTTAATGCTTCTCCTGTGGTAAATATTTATTCAAGACTATAATTTTTCAGTTATTTTTCCCTTTCTTTGTTCCTTGATGAACTTGAAACTCAGCGGAGGGTTATAGTGGTAGTAAAATAGGCGTATCAGTGACTTGCTATGCATGCTTCAACTTATCTAGTAAGCTGTTTGTTTCAACTTTAATTTTTATTTGGATTCAAAATGAATAAATGTTCAATTAATTTGATTGTTTCGAATTTGTTCCTCCTCTGTCATCATGCTCGAGGCAGAGTCACAACAAATGGAGTGGCAAGCGAAACACATACATCAAATTCCTAGAAGAATCATGTGAATTGGAAATTGAGCCTTGTTATGCCTCACAATGACCTCACTCTTCTCTTTGCCAATGTTGGTATCGTTCTCTTCTTTTATGCCTATTTGGATTCATAGCTTCTATTAACTGAAGATGCAAATTTCGTTAATCTTTTCAAAGTTCAAAGTTTATATCAATTTTATCGCCGACCCATTTTGCTATATTAGTTAACATTTAAATTTGTGATCATTTTGTTTTTGTGTGGCGTGGAACCAGCCTTCTTCTATGCCTATTTAGATTCAAAGCTTCTATTAACTAAAGATGCATTAATCTTTCTGAAGTTTAAAGTTTATATCAATTTTATTGCCGACCCATGTTGCTATATTAGTTAAAATTTAAATTTGTGATCATTTTGTTTTTGTGTGGCGTGGAACCAGCCTATCATAATAGTTTTAGCCTGTAACTTTGTGGCTTGGTGAAGCCTTGATGGCTAAAGAGTAGTTTAGCTCACTCATTTTATATGCTATTTCAAATGTTTTTCTCAGTAGATTTTCTAAGTGAAGTTGAATTCGAAGTTTTCTCACTTTAGAAGCTTGTAATTGAACAACCAAGCTTAGTGACATTCAAACTTCAATTTGGATTTATGTTCCAATACTTTTCTCACTCACTCGCTCACCAGTACTCATATTTTTCATTGACATTTTTTAAGAAAAAAAAAGAAAAAACTTCATTGAATGTTATTATCATGGCTTCAACTTTTTGTTCAGATGAAAATTATAAATGGCAACATGGTAATAATTGTTGTGTAGAGCAAGAGAACTAAAATAGAGTAATGTGAACCATCGGGTGTTTATGTTGCTACACAAAATTCCTTGTCTACTAATATGAGAAAATTTCACCTAATTTTCCTTTATATCGATAATGTTGTTTTTATTAACCAAGCTGACCTAGAAGTAAAATGTTTCTGCAACAGTTAAGGTAGCAACATGATTGATCTTTTTCTATCCTATTTCTGTGTCCTTATCTTTTCTTTGGTTTTGTTGTTTGTGGGTTCATACTGGTAGTAGCATCTGTATTATGTTGGAAGGGGAATTATTTGAATAAGGTTGAAAGATAGACGGTGTGGAGAATGGTGCTTGGCTGTATAAACTAGGGCATTTACTTAGAAAGGGATAGGAGAGTTTTAGGGGTCTCAGCCTTAATAATTGTGCTTCAGTGTTTTTGTCTCGTGGGTTGAAAAGTTCTTTTTCTTGGTTTTTGTTGTGCCTTGAAGCTTGCTTTATGTACACTTTTGGAGTACATAGTTATACTATTTTGGTAGATCTTTTTTAATTTTTTTCTAAAGAACAAAAGGACATGGACTTAGAAAAGTAATCCTTGTGGTGTTTGTACAATGCTGGTGTTTGTTTGTTATTGTTGTTCTCTCATTTGCTCCTGTATGAATTCTTCCTGTAGTTGATGGACACAAGCTACAAACAAGACTGTGTTTCGTGCTGGGCTGCCAGATAAAGGAAAAAAAGGCAAGCTAGAGTGGCTGAGTAATGCCTTGGGTCCTCTGAAAGGGAGGTGTGGTAAAGGAAAATGTGGTCTTGCGACAGAACAGGTTAGTATTTCACTTGTTATTTGTGTTTGTTAGTACTGTCCATTATACCTGTCCTTTGGTGTCTGAGTGAGAATTTGCACCTTAAAAGTTAGAATTTACATGCCAACTAAAAGAGGAAGGGACCTACCCAAAATGAATTAGTACAGTAAAAGAACAAGCTCCACCTTCTTCTTTTTTCTCCTTTTTCTTTCCTAAAAAAGGGGCACTAAGCTATTTAGGAGGTTTGTGCTTGAAGAGTGTGGTTGTAAAACTGTAACTAATATAGTTTTGAACTTATTTTCAAGAAATCTTAGTTTACATGCTCCGAACTACATGTATCTTAAAATATGATGTGATTTGCTAAAAAAGTTCACATTGAAGACATAAATTTTTAGCATGTGAGGAAAATATCTATTATTGTTCAAAGTTATCTAATACAAGTGTTATATTTTTCAGCCTCATCATCCATATTTTGAAAAAAAAATAATAATAATTTTGGCCAAAATTGTACTAAATTAGAAGTTTGAGGATAACATAATTGTGATATTTTACATGACTTATTTGATGGAAATGTTAATACTTTTTGTGGGCATAGCAAGTGTTGTATTTCGACACTTCTTGATTTGTCCCAAAACTCTCACATGTAGAAGATTCTTGAATCCTCCTTCTTCTAAACTATTGTTGATGTGTATTGGATTGCCAATCCATTATGATGTTCTCGTATATATTTACAGCTTATAACACATTTAGTTGAAGTAATAAATAATCAAATACTATAATTATATTCATTTGGTATGAAAAATTAATTCATGATAAAATGTATAGGTTAGAGAGTAATCTTTTGTTATTTGGTAATTTGTGATCGGTGTCATATGTTTGCTTGCTCAATTAGTTATGCATTCCAAGAGTTTCTTCATTCAATGCTTGTATATATTGTATATATTGATGATTTAGAACTTGCAATTTGGCTTTTTTGCTCCTTTAATTTTATATTGTTCAGTTTGTAACTTGATCATATAAATATTTTGATTGCTGTTCTAGTAATTACTATAAGTATTTGATTTTAGGGTTATGTGAATATGAGAATTTTGATGATGCTCGGAATGTAATAGAGGCCTTGAATGAATCTGAACTTCAGCCAATCAGAAGAAATAGTATCGCAAATTATCATTGTTGATTGGGCTGTCAACCAACCATAGGAAAGAGTATCAGGTATGTTTATACATTGCATTTTGTACCTGTATTTCAAAACACGTGCTTTTAATTTCATCTCTATGATGAGCTTATAGCTATATTACTTTAACCTCAATCATAAATGCTTAACTCTGATTTTTAAACACTAAATCGTAAACCTTAGACACTAAATCCTAAATCTTAAACTCTAAAGTATAAACACTGAATCATAATCCGTAGACACTAAATCCTAAACTCTAGATGCTATACCCTATATTCTAAATTTTAAACCCTAGACACAAAATTTTAAACCCTTGACCCTTAAACCTAAACGCAAAACCCTATACCCTTAACTTAAATCTTACATGCTTAAACCAAGATTTTAGACCCTATACTCTAAACCCTAGACATAACAACCTAAACCTTGAACCTTAAACTTTTAAACTCAAAACTCTAAATCCTAAACCCTAACCCTAGACCCCTTAACCGATACAATAGACCTTTAACTCGAAATTTTAAACCCTAAAGATTAAACCGTATGCCCTACACATTCAACTTAAACCTTAATCCCTGGACCTTTGACCCTTAATCCTAAACCTTAGATTCTAAGCCCTAAATCCTAAACCGTTAATGTAAACCCTAAATTCTTAATCCTATATCGTTGACACTAAACCCTGGACCCAAAACCTTAAACCATAAACCATATAACCTATATCATAAACCCTAGACACATAACCATAGACTCTAAACCCTAAATCTTAGACCCTATGAAACCATATACCCTTAATCTAAAGATGCTTACTCTAAATTCATGACCCTTAACTGTAAATCCTAAACTCTAGAAATTAAACCCTAAATTGTAGTCTCTAAACTCTAAACCTTAGATTCTTTATATGAACCCTAGGTCTTTAATTCTAAATCTTAAACCTTAGATCTTTAACTCTAAATCATACACCCTAGACCCTTAACCTAAACTATAAATCCTTAACTTTAATTTCAAAACCCTAAATTTTAAACCACCTAGACCCTAATCTTAAAAAATAAATCTTAGACCTTTAACCCAAAACACTTAACCCTAAACCCTAGTGCCACAATCCTAAACCCTAAGCACTAGACACATTACCTTAAAACTTAGTCCCTAAATCTTAAATTCTTAAATCTTAACCCGAAACCCTAGACCTTAAACCTTAAATACAAAACTCTAAATCCTAAACTCTTGACCCTCAAACTTAAAACCAAGATCCTAAACCTAAAATTCTAGACCCTAAACCTAGATCCTAGATGCTTACCTTAAACTCCTGACCTATAATCCTAAATCCTAACCATAGATACTAAACCCTATATCATAGACTTTAACCTTAGATCATAGACACTAAATCTTAGCGGCTTTACCTTAAACCCTAAATCCTAAAATATAGATCTTAGACATCATATCCAAACCCTAAATTATAAACATTAAACCCATGATCCAAAGCCCTTAACCAAAATCATAAATCCTAAACCCTAGACTCCAAACCCTAAATCATAGTCTCTTAACCTAAACACTAAAACCTATTGCTTAAACTCAAGACTTGTAACCTTAAATCATAAACCCTTGATACTAAACCCTAAACCTTAGACCCTTAATCTTAAGCCCTAGTTTTTTAACCTTATTTCTTAAACCTTAAACCCTAAATTTAAACACTAAACTCTAAATCCTTAACCCTTAATCTTGTACCCTAAACTTTTAAACTTAAACTCTAAACCATAGATCTTATAACTTAAACCTTAAACCCTACACTCTTGACCCTTGACCCTTAACCATAAATCTAGACCTTTAATCTAAACCCTAGATGCTTAACCCTAAATTTTAGATTTTTAACCCTACATCTTGAACCCTAAATCCTAGACCCTTAACGCCAATCTTAGATTTTAACCTTAAACCCTTATCTTTAAACCTTAGAACCAAAGCCCTAAACCATAGACCTTTTAACCTAATTCATAAACCTTAGATGATGAACCCTAAGCTTTATACCTTAAACTCATAACCCTAAATTCAAAACCCTAGACAATAAATCCAATCTTTAAATCATAGACCCTAAACTCTAGACCTTTAACCTAATCTTAACCACTAGATGTTTAACCCTAATCCAACCTTACTAGCTTAACCTTAAACCCTTAATCCTAAACCCTAGATATTAAACATTAAATTTAAACTCTTGACCCTTAAGACTAAGCCTTATATCATAAGCCCTAATGCTTAGACCCTTAATGGAAATCCTAGACCCTAAATCCTAAAGGCTAACCATTAACCTTAGGCCCTAAATGATACACCGTAGACACTAACCCATTAAGCCTAGACCCTAAACCCTCGATGTTTAACACTAAAATTGAAACCCTAAACCCTAGACTCTAAACTCTCAATGTTTAGCACTCAACATGAAATGCTAAACTCTCAGTTGTAGACACTAAACCTTAAACCCTAAACCCTGTGGCCTATACTCTAAAAGTAAGACCCTAAATCTTAAACTCTAAACCTTAAGTCCTAGAACTTAGACACTAAGCCATAAACCTTAGATTATTAATTAAACCTTAAGCCTTTAAAACTAAACCTTAAACCTTATACCCTAACCTTTAAACTCTAAATCCTAAATCTTAAATCCTAAACCTTAAACCCTAAAATATAGACCTTTAATTGAAAACATAAACCCTTTACCCTAAATCTTATATCTTACATTCTTGACCCCTAACCTTAAATCCTAGACCCTTAACCCTAGAAACTAACCCTCAGACTCCTAACCCTAAAATCTAAATCATAAATCCTAGACACTAAACTTTTATTCCTAAACCCTATAGCTTAAAACTTGAATTCTAAACCTTAAATCGTATGCCCTAAACTATAAACCCTACACTTTTAACCTAAACCCTAGGCTCTTTACCCTAATCCTTAGACTCTTCATCCTTCAACCTAAATGCTAGTAATCCTAAACCTTAAACCCTAAAACATAGACCTTTAATTGAAAACACAAACCTTTTACCCTAAATCTTATATCTTACATTTTTGACCCCTAACCTTAAATCCTAGACCCTTAACCCTAGAAACTAACCCTCAGACTCCTAACCCTAAAATCTAAATCATAAATCCTAGACACTAAACTTTTATTCCTAAACCCTATAGCTTAAAACTTGAATTCTAAACCTTAAATCGTATGCCCTAAACTATAAACCCTACACCTTTAACCTAAACCCTAGGCCCTTTACCCTAATCCCTAGACTCTTCATCCTTCAACCTAAATGCTAGATCCTAGGCCCTAAATCCTAGACCTTTAATGTAGACACTAAACCCAAACCCAAAACCTTAAACCCTAAATTATAAAACCTATATCATAAACCCTAGATACAACCATAAAAACTAAATCCTAGACCTTACAAAACTATATACCTTTTATCTAAAGATGCTTAATACAAAACACTTGACCTAATACCCTAAACTCATGACCTTTAATTGTAAATCTTAAACTCCAAAAACTAAACTCTAAATCATAATCTCAAAACTCTAAACCCTAGACTCTTAATATGAACCATAGGCCTTTAATCCTAAATTCTAAACCCCAGATCCTTAACTCTAAACTATAAACTCTAGACCCTTAACCTAAATTCTGGATGCTTAACTTTAATCCTAAAATCCTAGACTTTAGAGCCTTAACCCTAAATCTTAAACAACTTAGATCCTAAACCTTAAAACCTTAATCCTAGATCCTTTATCCTAAACCCTAAACCCTAGTACCACAATCCTAAACGTTAAACTACAAACTATAAACTTTAAGTCCTAGACGCTATACCTTAAAACTTAGTTCCTAAATCCTAGAACCTTAACTTGAAATCCTAAACCCCAAATATAACCCTAAATCTTAAATTCTAAACTCTTGACTCTCAAACTTAAGACCAAGATCCTAAATCCAAAATCTTAGACCAAACCTAAATCTTAGATGCTTAACCTTAGACCCTGTACCTTAAAACTCTTGACCCATAATCCCAAATTTTAACCCTAGACACTAAACGCTAAACTTTAAATCCTACACCTTATACTCTAAAACCAAGACCTTAAATATTAGACTCTAAATACTAAACCTTAATTTCTATAACTTAGATACTAGACCCTAGATACTAAACCTTAAACCTTAGATTGTTAATTAAACCCTAAGCCTTTAAACCCTAGACAAAACACCTTAAACTCTAGATCCTAACTTTTAAACTCTAAATCCTAAATCTTAGAATCTAAACCTTAGACCTTGAACCTTAAATCTTTGACTCCTAATCTTAGACCCTTAATCCTAGACCCCTAACCCTAAAAACTAAATGCTAAATCATAGACCCTTAGCCCTAAAAACTAAACCCTAAACTCTAAATTATAAATTTAATCAGTAAACCTTCATGCTAAACTCTATGCCTTAAAACTTGAACCGTAAATCTTAAATTGTATACCCAAAACTATGAACCTTACACCTTTTACCTAAACCTTAGGACTTTAACCCTAATCCTTAGACCTTTCATCCTTCACACTAATTGCTAGATCCTAAGTCCTAAACCCTAGACCATTAACATAAAACCCAACCCTTTAACCGTAGATACTAAAACCTAAATTGTAGACCTTAAACCACCTAAACTTGAAACACGAAACCATAAACCATAGACCTTACATCGTAAAATCTATACCACTAACCCTAGAAATTAAACCCTAAATTCTAAACACTTAACCTTAATCTTTAGACCCTAATAAGCCATTTAGCCTTAAACTAAACACTAGATGCTTAACCTTAACTCCTTGACTATATACCCTAAACTCACGACCCTTAATCATAAATTTTAAACTCTAAAGCATAGTCTCTATACTCTAAATTCCTATACTCTTAACATGAACCCTGACCTTTAACCCTAGACCCTAAACCCTAAGTTTTATATCCTTAACCCTTAACCTTACACCTATGACCTTTAACCTAAACTATAGATGCTTAACTTTATTCCCAAAACCTTAAATCCTAGAGCTTTAAACTTAAACCCTAAGCCACCAAGAACCTCAACCTCAACCTTAGATGCTTAACCTTAAACACTTAACCATAAACCCTAGAGGTAATCCTAAACATTAAATTATAAACACTAAATCTTAAACCCTAAACATTATATCCTAAAATTTAGACTCTAAACCTTAAACTCTAGAACCTTAACCTAAAATCTTATGCTTTAAACCTTAGATACTAGACCCTAAATAATAATCCCTAAACTCCAAGCCCTTGACCTTCAAACTTAAAACCAAGATTCTAAAGCCAAAAACCTAGACCCTACACCTAAATCCTAAATGCTTAACCCTAGACCCTATACCTTAAACTCTTGAGCCATAATCCTAAATCCTAAAACCTAGACCCCATAGGCTTAAACCTAAACCTTAGACCCTAAACCCTTTATCCTAAGCTCTAAATCCTAGACCTTTAACCTAAATCTTGAACACTAAATCTTAGATCCTAAATCCTAGATCATAGACCCTTAACCTAAACCCTAGAACCTACAACCTAAACTTAAGACTCGTAACCCTAAGTCATAAACCCTAGGTACTAAACTTTAAGCTTTAAACCATATATCCTAAACCCTAAATTATATATCCTAGACCCTTAACCTATTCCTAAGCCTTAATTGCTTAACCTCAATCCTTAATCCATAAACCTTAAACTATAGACTCTAACCTTAAATCTTACACCATTGACCCTTAACCTTAAATTATATATGCTTAACCCTAATCTGTAAACCTTAAACCCTAAATCCTAGACCCATAATCTCAACCCTAGATGTTGAATCATAAATCCTTAACCCTAGAGTCATAACCTTAAATCTTAAACTATAAACCCTAAACTTTAAAAACAAAGCCATAATCCTTAAATTCTAAACCCTAAAACCTAAATCCAAAGCCTTAATCCTTAAACCCTAGATCCAAAGTCCTAAACTATATACCTTTAACCTATTTCCTAAATCTTAGATGTTGAACTATAGGCCCTATACGTTAAATCCTAAAATCTAGATCCAAAGCCTTAATCCTTAAATCATAGATCTAAAACCCTAAACTATATACCTTTAACTTATTCCCTAATTCTAGATCCAAAGCCTTAATCCTTAAACCATAGATCCAAAACCCTAGACCATATACCTTTAACTTATTCCTTAAATCCTAGATGTTGAATCATAGACCCTATACCTTAAACTTATGACTTGTAACTTTAAATCTAAAACTCTAGGCAATAAACCCTAAATCCTACTAAACCCTAGATCCTTAACCTAATTTGAAGCCTTAGATGGTTAACACTAATTCATAAACCTTAAACCCTAAACCATAATGACTGAACCTTAACTCCTTCACTCTAAATCATAGATAATAAACCCAAAACTATAGATCATAAGCCCTAACACTTAGGCCCTTAACTTAAACTCTTAACCTTTAACCTTCATAACTAAACCTTAGACACTAAACCTTAAATTAGAGACTCTTAACCATAAACCCTAAACTCATGACCACTCACCCTTGGCCCTAAACTATACACCTTAGATGTTAAACCCTAAAGCTTTAAGCTCTTAAACCTAAACATTAAACCCTAAACTTTTTATGTTTAACACTAAAGACAAAACCCTAAACCCTTGACACTTAACATCAAACAAGAAGCCATAATCCCTTGAGTTTTAACCTTAACACTAAACCTAAACCTTTAACCTTAATCTCTAAATCATAAATATTAGACCCTTAACACTAAATTCTACACCCTTGACCCTTAAGTCATAGGCCCTAAACCCTTAATCCTAAACCTTAAATTGAAGGCCCTAATCTACACCCTTGACCCTTAAGACTTAGGCCCTAAACCCTTAATCCTAAACCTTAAATTGAAGGCCCTAAATCTTAAACCTTAGATCCTTAACCTAAATTCTAGATACTTAACCCTAAACCCTAGACCTTAAACCTTTAACCCTAATCGCAAAAACTAAACTCTTGAGACATAAACTCTAGATGCTTAACCCTAATTCCTAATTCCTAAATCCTAAATCCTAAACCTTAGAGTTTTAACATTAAATCTTAGACTCTAAATCATAAATCCTAGACCCTTAAGTTCAATCATAGATGCTTAACCCTAATACTTAAATCCTAAACTCTAGAGTCATAACCCTAAATTCTAAATTTAAATCCTAAACCCTAGACCTAAAACCTACACCCTAAACTCTTAATACTATACCCTTAATTCTAAACCCTAAATACTAAACTCTAGACCTTAAATCTTAAAACTTAGACCTTAAACCCTAATCTCCAAAAATTACCCTAAATCCTAAACCTTTGACTCTCGACCTTGAAACCTAGATCATAAACTTGAAACCTAAAACCTCTCAACCTAAACCTTATATGTTTAACCTTAGACCCTATTTCTTAAACTCAAGACCTGGAGTCCTAAATTCTAAACACAAGGCCCTAATCCTTAAACCTTTAACCTAATCTTTATGGCAATAGATACTTACCCTACCCTTAACCTTAACCCTAGTTGTTTAACCTTAACTTCTAAATGTTAAACCCTAATCTAGAGCCTTAACTCTAAAACCTATATCCTAGACCTTTAACCTAAACTCTAGATGTTTAATCCTAATCCTTAAACCCTAAATCCTAGATCTTTAACCTTAAATCATAAACCTTAAACCTTAGACGTTTAACCTCAGCCCTAATTACTTAACCTTAATTCTTAACCCTAAATTTCTTAAACTTTTAAGCCGTAACCTTAAACCTTAAACTCTAAATCTAAGACTTCACCTTATAGCCTAAACACTAGACCTTTAACATTAAGTCTAAATTCTTATCCCTAATCCCTAAATCATAAAGCATAAACCCTAGAACTTTAACCCTAGACCCTTAAGCTCAACAGTAGATGCTTATCCCTAACAACTAAACTCTAAACTGAACCTTAAACTATAATCCTTAAACCTTAAATTGTATACCCTAAAAAAACTCTAGCTACTAAACCTTAAATCTTAGACCTTAAACTCTCAAATTAGATCCTAAATCTTAAACCTTAGACCATAAATCCTAAATCTTACACCCTAAACACAAAAGTCTAATTCTTAAAGTCTTAACCTTAAACCTCAAACAATAGACCCTTAACTCTAAAACCAAGACCTTAAAATCAAAACCTAAAATTTAAACTTTAAACCTTAAATTGTAGACCCTAAACCTAAACCCTATGCCTTTAACCCTGACCCTGGACCTTATACCCATAACCTAATCCTAAGCCCTAGTTGCTTAACCCTAATCCCTAAACCTTAAAAACTAGAGCCTTAACTTTAAACCATAGACCCTAAAAACTAAACTTTAGACATTTAACCTTAAATTTGATTCCTCAAACCCTTGACTTGAATATTTAAATCTTAAACCCTATTGGCTTAACCCTAAACCCTAAACTTTAGGCCCTACACCCTTAACCTAAACCTTAGATACTTAACCATATTCTCTAAATCCTAAACCCTAAACCTTAAACCCTAGCCTCAACTATAAATGCTTAACCTTAATTACTAAACCTTAAATTCTAAATCGTAAACTGTAGACTCTAAACCTTAAATNCTTAAATCCTAGATCCTTAACCTAAAAACCTAAAACTTAAAGCCTTAACCTAAATTCTAGATGCTTAACCTTAATCATTAAACTCAAAACCTTAGAGCCTTAACCCTAAACCCTAGACTCTTAAACTAAACCGTAGAGCTATAATCCTTAACCCTAAATCATAAAATGTCAACCTTAGACAATGAACCATTTACCATATACTCTAAATTGTAGATCATTAATCTTAAACCCTAGACCTTTGACTTGTAAATCTTTGCAAGAATCCCTAAATCATAGTTTTACAAAACGTAATCTTGATTGGTAATGTGATCATATAAATATTTTGATTGTTGTTCAAGTAATTATTATAATTATTTGATTTTAAGGTTACGCATTGGTTGAATATGAGAATTTCGATGATTCTCGAAATGCAATAGAAGCCTTGAATGGATATGATCTTCTTACACAAATTACTAATGTTGTTTGGGCTTTCAGCCAAATGAGCATAAGGTATTTTTTTACACCAAAAAATGGAAAAATTTTTTTGTAGATTCTAATTTTCTTGTATAAACATCAAAGTTAATTTTCAAAAATACCATTTTCTAGCTGTATTTCAAAACATGTGCTTCTAATTTTATCTCCGTGATGTGATTGTAGCTACCATCTTAACCTTAACCCTATATGGTTAACCTTTATTTTTTAACCCTAACCTTATAGCCTTAAGCCTAAATCCTAAATTGTAAATCTTATCGTAAACTTTAAAGCCTAAACCTTAAACTAACCTTAAACCTTAATTTCTAGACATAAACCTTAAATCATAAACCCTAGACACAAATCCTTAAACCCTTGTCCTTTAATTCTAAACACTACATCCTAAACTCAAAGCCCTATACCCTTCACCTATATCCTAGATGCTTAACCTTAAACCCTAGACCCTATACCCTAAACTTATGACCCTTAATCATAAATTCTAAAATCAACACTAACCTTAAACCATAAATTGTAGTACCTAATCCCTAAACCCTAGACCCTTAACTTAAAACCCTATATGCTTAGCACAAAATTGTAAACCATAGCCTTAACCCTAAACCCTAAACTCTAGTCCCTTAATCTTAACTCTAGATGCTTAACCTTAGTCCTAAAACTCTAAACTTTGAACCCTAAAGTTGTAATGCTATAACCTAATCCGTAAACAATAAATGTTAGACCATAAATCCTAACCCCAAGATCGTAAACCTTAAACCCTAGATCAATAAACATAAATCTTAAACCCTAGACCTTAATCCCTATACTAAAAAATTTAGGAACTAAAACCAAAACCCCAAACACTAAACCCAAAACTATAAGCCCTTAACCTTAGACTCTCAACCTTAAAACCTAGACCCTTAATGTTATACACAAAATCCTAAATGCTAAACTCTTAAACCCCAACCTTAAAACCTATATCCTAAACTTGAAACCCTAGACCCTTAACCTAAACCCTATAACTTAAAATCATGACTTAAAATGTTAAATCCTTAACCATAGACTCTAAGCCTAGACCATAAACCCTAAATCTTGAAAAGTAAACCCTAGACCCTTAACTATAAACCCTATGCCCTTGATCCTTAATCTTAAACCCTAGATGGTTAGCACTAATCCCTAAACCATAAACCGTAAACCCTTAACCAAAATCCTAGATGCTTAACCCTAATCCTAAAACTCTAATACCTAACCCCTAGAGCCATAACCTTAAACATGAAATACTAAAATGTAAATCGTAAATCATAGTGCTTAGACATAATATCTAAACCCTAAAACCTGGACCTTAATTCCAAAACCTAGATACTAAACCTTAAATCTTAGGCCCTTAACCTAGATTGTAAATCTTAAACTCTTGATGCTTAACCCTCAATCCTAGTACCTAGATCTTAAACATAAAACGCTAAACCTTAACCTAAATCATAGGTACTTAACCTTAATCCCAAAAGCCTAAACCTTAAACCTAAGAGTCATAACTCTAAAACCTAAACCCTAAATCATAAACGCTAGACCTTAAATCCAAAAGTCTCAACCTAAAACCTTAATCCCTAAAAACTAGGCCCTAAAATCTAAACCTTAAACTCTAGACCCTATATCCTAGCACTAAATCTTGAACCCTAGACACTAAAGCTTAAATCCTAAACCTTAGACCCTTACCCCTAAACCCTACACCTTTGATCCCTAACCTTAAGCCATATAACCTTAACCTAACGCCTAGATGCATAGCAATAATCCACCCTAGAGCTTTAATCCTAAACCCTAAACTCTAAATCTTAAACCATAAAGCCTAGACTTTTAACCTTAACCTTAGATACTTAACCATGATCCTTAAACCCTAAACTCTACAATCTTAATCATGAACCTAAACCCTAGATGATAAATCATAAACCCTAGACATAACCTTAAACCTAACACCCTAAAGTCTAAACCGTTGACCTTTAATCCGAAAACTTAGATCCTTAACTCAAAAACCTTCAACCTAAACTCTAGATGCTTAACCATAGTTCTTAAATTGTAAACCCTAAAGCCTTAACCCTAAACCCAGACCCCTAAGCTCAACCGTAGATGTTTATCCCTCATACCTAAACCTTAAACCGTTGAGTCGTAACCTTAAACCCTAAATTATAAACCATAAATCATAAACCCTAAAGCCTAGACCCTTAAAATATACTATAGATGCATATCACTAGATTCTATACCTTAAATTGATGACCCATAACCCTAAATTCAAAAACCTAAACAATAAACCCTAAATCTTAAATCATAGTCCCTAAACCTTAAATCATACACTCTGAACCAATAACTTAATTCGTAGACACTAAATGCTAGTGCCTTAACTTGAAACCCTAGAACTTTAACTTAAACTCTTGATGCTTAACTTAAACCTTAAACCTTATACATTATATTCATGACTCGTAACCCTAGATCATAAATGCTAAACCATAGACCTTTAACCCTAAATCCTTGATCTTTAACCTCAAACATGAAACCTTAAACCATTGAACCTAAACCTTAAAACCTACATCCAAAACCTAAAACCCTAAACTCAACCTAAATTGTAGATGCTTAACACTGAACTGTAAACCCTAAATCATAGAATTTAACCCCGGGCCTTAAACCTTAAATGATAAATAATAGACTATAAACCTAAACCTTAAATTCTAAATGCTTAATCCTTAACCATAAGCCCCAAATTCTAAACTATAGACCCTTATCCCTAAACCCTATACTAATAATCCTAGGTCCTTGACCTTAAATTCTACAAACAAAATACTAAACTCTAAACTTTCGACCCTTCACCCTAAACATAAAACCTATAACCATTGACCCTTAACCTTAAACGCCAAGCCCTAAACCTTTAACATTGAACCCTAAATAAGAAGCCTATAAGTTTAACATAAATCCTAGATGCTAAATCTTAAACCCCAGACCCTATACACTAAGTCCTATATCATGAACCCTAAACCCTAAAGCATAGATCCTAAATCTTAAACTATAAATCTTAGACCCTTAGCCAAAATTTAACCCTAGATCCTTAACATGAATACCCAAATCCTAAACCTTATAAGTTAAACCTCAATCCTTAGACCATATACCATAAACCATAAACCCTAAATACTAAACCCTCAACTCTTAACACTAAAGCCTAATCTGTAAAGTCTTAACCTTAAACCTTTTAGACCCTTAACTTTAAATCATAGACCCTAAAACCAAAACCTAAAACCTAAAATCTAAATCCTAAATCATCAACCTCAAACCTAAACTCTATATTTTAACCTAAACCCTATGCCCTTATACCCATAACCTAATCTTAAGCCTTAGTTAATTAACCCTAATTCCTAAACTCTAAACCATAGAGCCGTAACCCTAAACTATAGATCCTAAATACTAAAGAGTAAAATTTCTTTTTGGTCCTTGAAAGATTGTTTTAGTGACACTTTAGTCCTCCAATCATTTTTACTGACACTTTAGTCCCAGAAAGATCATTCTGTTAGCCATTTTAGTCATCCGCTAGGGTCTGTTAGTGAGACTTAATAGAAGATGTCACGTGACATGTTAAGTGCTAATGTATCCGTTATGTGTTGATGTGGCACATTAAAAAAATTTAAAAAAATCCCTCCTATCTCTTTTCTCTCTCTCTCTTCCCCTCTTCTCTCATTTCTCTCTCTCTCTCTTCCCCGTCTCTCCCTCTCACTCTTATCTCTCTCTCTTCTCCATCTCCGTCTCACTCTCATATCTCTTTCTCTCCACCATCTCCCTCTCACTCTCATCTCTCTCTCCTCCATCTCCCTCTCACTCTTATCTCTTTTTCTCTTTGCCATCTCCCTCTCATTCTCATCTCTCTCTCTCCTCTATCTCTTATCTCTCTTTCTCTCTGCCATCTCCCTCTCATTTTCATCTCTCTCTCTCTCCTCCATCTTCGTCTCACTCTTATCTCTCTTTCTGTCCACCATCTCCCTCTCACTCTCATCTCTCTCTCTCCGCCATATCTCCTTCTCACTCTCATATCTCTCTCTCTTTCTCCGCCATCCTCATACCTATTAGCTGAGTACTCTCCCCCTTGGGTGGACTTAGTCCATGAACTTAGCACATGATGAGATCTTCTTGGCTTAGGAGAACGTGAAGGGTGACTGGTGCATGGTGAAAATGAAAGGGTACATATAACTGAGTCAACTCGGTGATGAAGAGAAGTGGTATATGTAACTTATACCGAGTCAACTTGGTGAAGAGGTACTTAGGCATGCACTCCACGTGAAGAATGACATTTATATTATCAACCTCGGTAAAACATAGGAAAAGCTTCAGTACAGCCAGACCTTATGGTCAGAGAGTTGTTCTTAAGTTTGCTCAGTACACTGGCGCCTATGCAATTGCAGGAAGGCACAATCCTTACTGTATTTATTTGATTGCAGCCCATTAAGGAAGTTGCTCTTGGAAATATACCAACGATTGCTTTCTGTGACACTGATTCTCCAATGCGTTATGTTGACATTGTCATTCTTGTCAATAATAAGGGAAAACTACAGAGGACTTAAGGAGGCCAAGCAACAAGAGGAAGATGAAGCACTTGCTGCCCCTGAGTAATTGCACTATGATTGCTCGCTCACGATTGGAACCAGTTTGGTTGGTCTTTCTCTCACCTAAGTTGTAGCGAGAAAGGTGTAGAGGAGACGGGGAAAAGAGAGGAGAGAGAGAGAAATGAGAGAGGAGGGATTTTTAAATTTTTTTTTAATGTGCCACATCAGCACATAACGGACACGTTAGCACTTAATGTGCCACGTGACATTTTCTGTTAAGTCCTACTAACGAACCCTAGCGGAGGACTAAAATGGTGGGCGGAATGATCTTTCAGGGACTAAAGTGTCGGTAAAAATGATTGTAGGACTAAAGTGTCACCGAAACAATCTTTCAAGGACCAAAAATGGGTTTTACTCAATACTAAACTCTAGATGTTTAACCTTAAATTTAATTCCCTAAACCTTAAACTATGGACCCTTAACCTAAGTCTCTAAACCCTATTGCCTTGGCCCTTAACCTTAAATTTTGAACCCTAGATCCTAAACCTTAGGCCTTACAGCCTTAACCTAAACCTTAGATACTTATTGGCACTTAACCTTAAAGTTTGAACCATAAATCCTAAACCTTAGCCCCTACAGCCTTAATCTAAACCTTAGATACTTAACCATAATCCTTAACCCTAGATCCTTGACCCTAAACCTTAAACTTTAGCCTCAATTATAAATGCTTAACCCTAATTCTAAATCTTAAATCTTAAACTTTAAACTCTAAACCTTAAATCATAGAGCATTAACCCAAAAACCTAAACCCTTAACCTAAACTCTAGATGCTTAATCCTAATCATTAAACCCTAAACTTTAGAGCCTTAACATTAAACCCTAAATCCTAAGTTCTAAGCTTAACCTTAGAGCTATAATCCTAAACCCTACTTTATAAAATGTCAACCCTAAATCATTGATCTTATACCCTAAACCCTAGACCCTTAATACTAAACTCTAAGCCATTGACTCATGTCCTTAAACCCTAGATGCTTAAGACTAATCCCTAAACTAAAATTTAGATAGTCTAGTCTTTATTAGTAACTTGATCATATAAATATTTTGATTGATGTTCAAGTAATTACTATAATTATTTGATTTTAAGGTTGTGCACTGATTGAATAGGAGAATTTTGATAATTCTCAAAATTCAATAGAGGCCTTGAATGGAACCTACCTTTTGCAAACTACCAGTGTTAGTTGGGCTTTTAGCCAATCAAAAGGAGATCAAAGTTGATTTTCAAAAATTGTATTTTTTTAGCTGTATTTCAAAACACTTGCTTTTAATTTGATTCCACGATGTGATTGTAGCTACCACTTTGGCCTTAATCCTAAACCTTAATCTCTAAACACTAAACCTTAAACTATATGCACTATACTCTAGACATTATATCCTAAACCATAGACCTTAAATCCTAAACCTTAGACACAAACTCTAGACACATAACCATAGACTCTAAACCCTAAATCTTAGACCCTATGAAACCATATACCCTTAATCTAAAGATGCTTACTCTAAATTCATGACCCTTAACTGTAAATCCTAAACTCTAGAAATTAAACCCTAAATTGTAGTCTCTAAACTCTAAACCTTAGATTCTTTATATGAACCATAGGGCTTTAATTCTAAATCTTAAACCTTAGATCTTTAACTCTAAATATAGTCTCTAAACTCTAAACCTTAGATTCTTTATATGAACCCTAGGTCTTTAATTCTAAAACTTAAACCTTAGATCTTTAACTCTAAATCATACACCCTAGACCCTTAACCTAAATTATAAATCCTTAACTTTAATTTCAAAACCCTAAATTTTAAACCACCTAGACCCTAATCTTAAAAAATAAATCTTAGACCTTTAACCCAAAGCACTTAACCCTAAACCCTAGTGCCACAATCCTAAACCCTAAGCACTAGACACATTACCTTAAAACTTAGTCCCTAAATCTTAAATTCTTAAATCTTAACCTGAAACCCTAGATCTTAAACCTTAAATACAAAACTCTAAATCCTGAACTCTTGACCCTCAAACTTAAAACCAAGATCCTAAACCTAAAATTCTAGACCCTAAACCTAGATCCTAGATGCTTACCTTAAACTCCTGACCTATAATCCTAAATCCTAACCATAGATACTAAACCCTATATCATAGACTTTAACCTTAGATCATAGACACTAAATCTTAGCGGCTTTACCTTAAATCTTAAATCCTAAAATATAGATCTTAGACATCATATCCAAACCCTAAATTATAAACATTAAACCCATGATCCAAAGCCCTTAACCAAAACCATAAATCCTAAACCCTAGACTCCAAACCCTAAATCATAGTCTCTTAACCTAAACACTAAAACCTATTGCTTAAACTCAAGACTTGTAACCTTAAATCATAAACCCTTGATACTAAACCTTAAACCTTAGACCCTTAAGCTCTAGTTTTTTAACCTTATTTCTTAAATCTTAAACCCTAAATTTAAACACTAAACTCTAAATCTTTAACCCTTAATCTTGTACCCTAAACTTTTAAACTTAAACTCTAAACCATAGACTTTATAACTTAAACCTTAAACCCTACACCCTTGACCCTTAACCATAAATCTAGACCTTTAATCTAAACCTTAGATGCTTAGACCCTTAACCATAAATTTTAGATTTTAACCCTACATCTTGAACCCTAAATCCTAGACCCTTAAAATGTTTAACCTTAGACCCTTACCTTTAAACCTTAGAACCAAAGCCCTAAACCATAGACCTTTTAACCTAATTCATAAACCTTAGATGATGAACCCTAAGTTTTATACCTTAAACTCGTAACCCTAAATTCAAAACCCTAGACAATAAATCCAATCTCTAAATCATAGACCTTAAACTCTAGACCTTTAACCTAATCTTAAATCCTAGATGTTTAACCCTAATCCAACCTTACTGGCTTAACCTTAAACCCTTAATCCTAAACCTTAGATATTAAACATTAAATTTAAACTCTTGACCCTTAACCCTAAGCCTTATATCATAAGCCCTAATGCTTAGACCCTTAATTTAAATCCTAGACCCTAAATCATAAAGGCTAACCATTAACCTTAGTCCCTAAATGATACACCCTAGACATTAACCCGTTAAGCCTAGATCCTAAACCCTTAACTCAATGTTTAATACTAAAATTGAAACCCTAAACCCTAGACTCTAAACTCTCTCACTAAACATGAAATGCTAAACCTTCAGTTATAGACACTAAACCTTAAATCCTAAATCCTATGACCTATACTCTAAAACTAAGACCCTAAATCTTAAACTCTAAACCTTAAGTCCTAGAACTTAGACACTAAACCATAAACGTTAGATTATTAATTAAACCTTAAGCCTTTAAAACTAAACCTTAAACCTTATACCCTAACCTTTAAACTCTAAATTCTAAATCTTAAATCCTAAACCTTAAACCCTAAAACATAGACCTTTAATTAAAAACATAAACCCTTTACCCTAAATCCTATATCTTACATTCTTGACCCCTAACCTTAAATCCTAGACTCTTAACCCTAGAAACTAACCCTCAGACTCCTAACCCTAAAATCTAAATCATAAATTCTAGACACTAAACTTTTATTCCTAAACCCTATAGCTTAAAACTTGAATCCTAAACCTTAAATCGTATGCCCTAAACTATAAACCCTACACCTTTAACCTAAACCCTAAGCCCTTTACCCTAATCCCTAGACTCTTCATCCTTCAACCTAAATGCTAGATCTTAAGCCCTGAATCCTAGACCTTTAATGTAAACTCTAAGCCCTTAATCGTAGACACTAAACCCAAACCCAAAACCTTAAACCCTAAATTATAAAACCTATATCATAAACCCTAGATACAACCATAAAAACTAAATCTTAGACCTTACAAAACTATATACCCTTTATCTAAAGATGCTTAACACAAAACACTTGACCTAATACCCTAAACTCATGACCTTTAATTGTAAATCCTAAACTCTAGAAACTAAACTTTAAATCATAATCTCAAAACTCTAAACCCTAGACTCTTAATATAAACCCTAGATCTTTAATCCTAAATTCTAAATCCCAGATCCTTAACTCTAAACCACACACCCTAGACCCTTAACCTAAATTTTGGATGCATAACTTTAATCCTAGAACCATAGACTTTAGAGCCTTAACCCTAAATCTTAAACCACCTGGATCCTAAACCTTAAAATTCCTTTACCCTAAACCCTAGTACCACAATCCTAAACGTTAAACTATAAACTATAAACTCTAAGTCCTAGACACTATACCTTAAAACTTAGTTCCTAAATCCTAGAACCTTAACTTGAAATCCTAAACCTTAAATATAACCCTAAATCTTAAATTCTAAACTCTTAACCCTCAAACTTAAGACCAAGATCCTAAATCCAAAAGGTTAGACCAACCTTAAATCTTAGATGCTTAACCTTAAACCCTGTACCTTAAACTCTTGACCCATAATCCCAATTTTAACCCTAGACACTATACGCTAAACTTTAAATCTTACACCTTATACTCTAAAACCAAGACCTTAAATATTAGATTCTAAATACTAAACCTTAAATCCTATAACTTAGACACTAGACCCTAGACACTAAACCTTAAACCTTAGATTGTTAATTAAACCCTAGGCCTTTAAACCCTAGAAAAAACACCTTGATCCTAACCTTTAAACTCTAAATCCTAAATCTTAGAATCTAAACCTTAGACCTTGAACCTTAAATCTTAGACCCTTAATCCTAGACCCCTAACCCTAAAAACTAAATGCTAAATCATAGACCACTAGCCCTAAAAACTAAACCCTAAACTCTAAATTATAAATTCAGTCAATAAACCTTCATGCTAAACCCTATGCCTTAAAACTTGAACCCTAAATCTTAAATTGTATATCCAAAACCATGAACCTTACACCTTTTACCTAAACCTTAGGCCCTTAACCCTAATCCTTAGACCTTTCATCCTTCACACTAATTGCTAGATCCTAAGTCCTAAACCCTAGACCATTACCATAAAACCCAACCTTTTAACCGTAGATATTAAAACCTAAATTGTAGACCTTAAACCACCTAAACTTGAAACACGAAACCATAAACCATAGATCTTACATCGTAAAATCTATACCACTAACCCTAGAAATTAAACCCTAAATTCTAAACACTTAACCTTAATCTTTAGACCCTAATAAGCCATTTAGCCTTAAACTAAACACTAGATGCTTAACCTTAACTCCTTGACTATATACCCTAAACTCATGATCCTTAATCATAAATCTTAAACCCTAAAGCATAGTCTCTATGCTCTAAATTCCTATACTCTTAACATGAACCCTAGCCTTTAACCCTAGACCCTAAACCCTAAGCTTTATATCTTTAACCCTTAACCTTACACCTATGACCCTTAACCTAAACTATAGATGCTTAACTTTAGTCCCAAAACTTTAAATCCTAGAGCTTTAACCTTAAACCCTAAGCCACCTAGAACCTCAACCTCAACCTTAGATGCTTAACCTTAAACACTTAACCATAAACCTTAGAGGTAATCCTAAACATTAAATTATAAACACTAAATCTTAAACCCTAAACACTATATCCTAAAATTTAGACTCTAAACCCTAAATTCTAGAACCTTAACCCAGAATCTTATGCCTTAAACCTTAGATGCTAGACCCTAAATAATAATCCTTAAACTCCAAACCATTGACCTTCAAACTTAAAACCAAGATTCTAAAGCCAAAAACCTAGACCCTAAACCTAAATCCTAAATACTTAACCCTAGACCCTATACCTTAAACTCTTGAACCATAATCCTAAATCTTAAAACCTAGACCCCATAGGCTTAAACCTAAACCTTAGACCCTAAATCCTTTATCTTAAGCTCTAAATCCTAGACCTTTAACCTAAATCTTGAACATTAAATCTTAGATCCTAAATCCTAGATCATAGACCCTTAACCTAAACCCTAGAACCTACAACCTAAACTTAAGACTCGTAACCCTAAGTTATAAACCCTAGGCACTAAACTTTAAGATTTAAACCATATATCCTAAACCCTAAATTATATATCCTAGACCCTTAACCTATTCCTAAGCCTTAATTGCTTAACCTCAATCCTTAATCCATAAACCTTAAACTATAGACTTTAACCTTAAATCTTACACCCTTGACCCTTAACCCTAAATTATATATGCTTAACCCTAATCTGTAAACCTTAAACCTTAAATCCTAGACCCATAACCTCAACCCTAGATGTTGAATCATAAACCCTTAACCCTAGAGCCATAACCTTAAATCTTAAACTATACACATTAAACTTTAAAAACAAAGCCTTAATCCCTAAATTCTAAACCCTAAAACCTAAATCCAAAGCCTTAATCCTTAAATCCTAGATCCAAAGCCCTAAACTATATACCTTTAACCTATTCCTTAANTTAACATATTCCCTAAATCTTAGATGTTGAACTATAGGCCCTGTACCTTAAATCCTAAAATCTAGATCCAAAGCCTTAATTCTTAAACCATAGATCCAAAACCCTAAACCATATACCTTTAACTTATTCCCTAAATCTTAGATGTTGAATCATAGACTCTAAACCCTATTAAACCCTAGATCCTTAACCTAATTTGAAGCCTTAGATGGTTAACATTAATCCATAAACCTTAAACCCTAATGACTTAACCTGAACTCCTTGACTCTAAATCATAGATAATAAACCCAAAACCCAAAACTATAGATCATAAGCCCTAACACTCAGGCCCTTAACTTAAACTCTTAACCCTTAACTTTCATAACTAAACCTTAGACACTAAACCTGAAATTAGAGACTCTTAACCATAAACCCTAAACTCATGACCACTCACCCTAGGCCCTAAACTATACACCCTAGATGTTAAACCCTAAAGCTTTAAGCCCTTAAACCTAGACACTAAACCCTAAACTCTTGATGTTTAACACTAAAAACAAAACCCTAAACCCTTGACACTTAACCTCAAACAAGAAGCCATAATCCCTTGACTCTCAACCTTAACACTAAACCTAAACCTTTAACCTTAATCTCTAAATCATAAATACTAGACCCTTAACACTAAACCCTACACCCTTGACCCTTAACATTAAGTCTTAGGCCCTAAACCCTTAACCCTAAACCTTAAACCCTAGATCTTAAACCCTTAACCCTAATCCCAAAACCTAAACCCTTGAGACATAAACTCTAGATGTTTAACCCTAATTCCTAAATCCTAAACCTTAAAGTCTTAACACTAAACCTTAGACCTTAAATCATAAACCCTAGACCTTTAAAGTCAATCATAGATTTAGACCCTTAAGTTCAATCATAGATACTTAACCCTAATACTTAAATTCTAAACTCGAGTCATAACCCTAAATTCTAAATTTAAATCCTAAATCCTAGACCTAAAACCTACACCCTAAACTCTTAATACTATACCCTTAATTCTAAACCCTAAATACTAAACTCTACACCTTAAATCTTAAAACTTAGACCTTAAACCCTAATCTCCAAAAATTACCCTAAATCCTAAACCTTTGACTCTCAACCTTGAAACCTAGATCATAAACTTGAAACCTAAAACCCCTAAACCTAAACCTTATATGTTTAACCTTAGACCCTATTTCTTAAACTCAAGACCTGGAGTCCTAAATCCTAAACACAAGGCCCTAATCCTTAAACCTTTAACCTAATCTTTATGGCAATAGATACTTACCCTACCCTTAACCTTAACCCTAGTTGTTTAACCTTAACTTCTAAATGTTAAACCCTAAATCTAGAGCCTTAACCCTAAAACCTAAATCCTAGACCTTTAACCTAAACTCTAGATGCTTAATCCTAATCCTTAAACCCTAAATCCTAGATCTTTAACCTTAAATCATAAACCTTAAACCTTAGACCTTTAACCTCAGCCCTAATTACTTAACCTGAATTCTTAACCCTAAATCTTAAACTTTTAAGCCGTAACCTTAAACCTTAAACTCTAAATCTAGAGACTTCACCTTATAGCCTAAACACTAGACCTTTAACATTAACTCTAAATTCTTATCCCTAATCCCTAAATCATAAAGCATAAACCCTAGGACTTTAATCCTAGACCCTTAAGCTCAACAGTAGATGCTTATCCCTAACAACTAAACTCTAAACCGAACCTTAAACTATAATCCTTAAACCTTAAATTGTATACCCTAAATAAACTCTAGCTACTAAACCTTAAATCTTAGACTTTAAACTCTCAAATTAGATCCTAAATCTTAAACCTTAGAACATAAATCCTAAATCTTACACCCTAAACACAAAAGCCTAATTCGTAAAGTCTTAACCTTAAACCTCAAACAATAGACCCTTAACTCTAAAACCAAGACCTTAAAATCAAAACCTAAAACTTAAACTTTAAACCTTAAATTGTAGACCCTAAACCTAAACCCTATGCCTTTAACCCTGACCCTGGACCTTCTACCCATAACCTAATCCTAAGCCCTAGTTGCTTAATCCTAATCTCTAAACGTTAAAAACTAGAGCCTTAACTTAAAACCATAGACCCTAAATACTAAAGTTTAGACATTTAACCTTAAATTTGATTCCTCAAACCCTTGACTTGAATATCTAAATCTTAAACCCTATTGGCTTAACCCTAAACCCTAAACCTTAAACCCTAGCCTCAACTATAAATGCTTAACTTTAATTACTAAACCCTAAATTCTAAATCGTAAACTTTAGACTCTAAACCTTAAATCCTAGATCCTTAACCTAAAAACCTAAAACTTAAACCCTTAACCTAAATTCTAGATGCTTAACCTTAATCATTAAACTCAAAACCTTAGAGCCTTAACCCTAAACCCTAGACTCTTAAACTAAACCCTAGAGCTATAATGCTTAACCCTAAATCGTAAAATGTCAACCTTAGACAATGAACCATTTACCATATACTCTAAATTGTAGATCATTAATCTTAAACTCTAGACCCTTGACTTGTAAATCTTTGTAAGAATCCCTAAATCATAGTTTTACAAAACGTAATCTTGATTGGTAATGTGATCATATACATATTTTGATTGTTGTTCAAATAATTATTATAATTATTTGATTTTAAGGTTACGCATTGGTTAAATATGAGAATTTCGATGATTCTCAAAATGCAATAGAAGCCTTGAATGGATATGATCTTCTTACACAAATTACTAATGTTGTTTGGGCTTTCAGCCAAATGAGCATAAGGTATTTTTCTACACCAAAAAATGGAAAAAACTTTTTGTAGATTCTAATTTTCTTGTATAAACATCAAAGTTAATTTTCAAAAATAGCATTTTCTAGCTGT
>QAOA01002107.1:54129-66334 GCA_003255065.1 Cercis canadensis | reverse complement strand
TAAACCATAAACCTTAGATTATTAATTAAACCTTAAGCCTTTAAAACTAAACCTTAAACCTTATACCCTAACCTTTAAACTCTAAATTCTAAATCTTAAATCTTAAACCTTAAACCCTAAAACATAGACCTTTAATTAAAAACATAAACCCTTTACCCTAAATCCTATATCTTACATTCTTGATCCCTAACCTTAAATCCTAGACCCTTAACCCTAGAAACTAACCCTCAGACTCCTAACCCTAAAATCTAAATCATAAATCCTAGACACTAAACTTTTATTCCTAAACCCTATAGCTTAAAACTTGAATCCTAAACCTTAAATCGTATGCCCTAAACTATAAACCCTACACCTTTAACCTAAACCCTAGGCCCTTTACCCTAATCCCTAGACTCTTCATCCTTCAACCTAAATGTTAGATCTTAAGCCCTAAATCCTAGACCTTTAATGTAAACTCTAAGCCCTTAATCGTAGACACTAAACCCAAACCCAAAACCTTAAACCCTAAATTATAAAACCTATATCATAAACCCTAGATACAACCATAAAAACTAAATCTTAGACCTTACAAAACTATATACCCTTTATCTAAAGATGCTTAACACAAAACACTTGACCTAATACCCTAAACTAATGAACTTTAATTGTAAATCCTAAACTCTAGAAACTAAACTTTAAATCATAATCTCAAAACTCTAAACCCTAGACTCTTAATATAAACCCTAGACCTTTAATCCTAAATTCTAAATCCCAGATCCTTAACTCTAAACCACACACCCTAGACCCTTAACTTAAATTTTGGATGCATAACTTTAATCCTAGAACCATAGACTTTAGAGCCTTAACCCTAAATCTTAAACCACCTGGATCCTAAACCTTAAAACCGTAATCCTAGATCCTTTACCCTAAACCCTAGTACCACAATCCTAAACGTTAAACTATAAACTATAAACTCTAAGTCCTAGACACTATATCTTAAAACTTAGTTCCTAAATCCTAGAACCTTAACTTGAAATCCTAAACCTTAAATATAACCCTAAATCTTAAATTCTAAACTCTTGACCCTCAAACTTAAGACCAAGATCCTAAATCCAAAAGCTTAGACCACACCTAAATCTTAGATGCTTAACCTTAGACCCTGTACCTTAAACTCTTGACCCATAATCCCAATTTTAACCCTAGACACTAAACGCTAAACTTTAAATCTTACACCTTATACTCTAAAACCAAGACCTTAAATATTAGACTCTAAATACTAAACCTTAAATCCTATAACTTAGACACTAGACCCTAGACACTAAACCTTAAACCTTAGATTGTTAATTAAACCCTAGGCCTTTAAACCCTAGACAAAACACCTTGATCCTAACCTTTAAACTCTAAATCCTAAATCTTAGAATCTAAACCTTAGACCTTGAACCTTAAATCTTTGACCCCTAATCTTAGACCCTTAATCCTAGACCCCTAACCCTAAAAACTAAATGCTAAATCATAGACCCTTAGCCCTAAAAACTAAACCCTAAACTCTAAATTATAAATTTAGTCAGTAAACCTTCATGCTAAACCCTATGCCTTAAAACTTGAACCCTAAATCTTAAATTGTATACCCAAAACCATGAACCTTACACCTTTTACCTAAACCTTAGGCCCTTAACCCTAATCCTTAGACCTTTCATCCTTCACACTAATTGCTAGATCCTAAGTCCTAAACCCTAGACCATTAACAAAAAACCCAACCCTTTAACCGTAGATACTAAAACCTAAATTGTAGACCTTAAACCACCTAAACTTGAAACACGAAACCATAAACCATAGACCTTACATCGTAAAATCTATACCACTAACCCTAGAAATTAAACCCTAAATTCTAAACACTTAACCTTAATCTTTAGACCCTAATAAGCCATTTAGCCTTAAACTAAACACTAGATGCTTAACCTTAACTCCTTGACTATATACCCTAAACTCATGACCCTTAATCATAAATCTTAAACCCTAAAGCATAGTCTCTATGCTCTAAATTCCTATACTCTTAACATGAACCCTAGCCTTTAACCCTAGACCCTAAACCGTAAGCTTTATATCTTTAACCCTTAACCTTACACCTATGACCCTTAACCTAAATTATAGATGCTTAACTTTAATCCCAAAACCTTAAATCCTAGAGCTTTAACCTTAAACCCTAAGCCACCTAGAACCTCAACCTCAACCTTAGATGCTTAACCTTAAACACTTAACCATAAACCTTAGAGGTAATCCTAAACATTAAATTATAAACACTAAATCTTAAACCCTAAACATTATATCCTAAAATTTAGACTCTAACCTTAACCCAAAATCTTATGCCTTAAACCTTAGATGCTAGACCCTAAATAATAATCCCTAAACTCCAAACCATTGACCTTCAAACTTAAAACCAAGATTCTAAAGCCAAAAACCTAGACCCTAAACCTAAATCCTAAATGCTTAACCCTAGACCCTATACCTTAAACTCTTGAGCCATAATCCTAAATCCTAAAACCTAGACCCCATAGGCTTAAACCTTAACCTTAGACCCTAAACCCTTTATCCTAAGCTCTAAATCCTAGACCTTTAACCTAAATCTTGAACACTAAATCTTAGATCCTAAATCCTAGATTATAGACCTTTAACCTAAACCCTAGAACCTACAACCTAAACTTAAGACTCGTAACCCTAAGTCATAAACCCTAGGCATTAAACTTTAAGCTTTAAACCATATATCCTAAACCCTAAATTATATATCCTAGACCCTTAACCTATTCCTAAGCCTTAATTGCTTAACCTCAATCCTTAATCCATAAACCTTAAACTATAGACTCTAACCTTAAATCTTACACCCTTGACCCTTAACTCTAAATTATATATGCTTAACCCTAATCTGTAAACCTTAAACCCTAAATCCTAGACCCATAACCTCAACCCTAGATGTTGAATCATAAACCCTTAACCCTAGAGCCATAACCTTAAATCTTAAACTATAAATCCTAAACTTTAAAAACAAAGCCTTAATCCCTAAATTCTAAAACCTAAATCCAAGCCTTAATCCTTAAACCTAGATCCAAAGCCCTAAACTATATACCTTTAACCTATTCCCTAAATCTTAGATGTTAAACTATAGACCCTATACGTTAAATCCTAAAATCTAGATCCAAAGTTTTAATCCTTAAACCATAGAACCAAAACCCTAAACCATATACTTTTAACTTATTTCCTAAATCCTTGATGTTGAATCATAGACCCTATACCTTAAACTTATGACTTGTAACTTTAAATTCAAAACCCTAGGCAATAAACCCTAAATCCTACTAAACCCTAGATCCTTAACCGAATTTGAAGCCTTAGATGGTTAACACTAATTCATAAACCTTAAACCCTAAACCCTAATGACTGAACCTTAACTCCTTCACTCTAAATCATAGATAATAAACCCAAAACTATAGATCATAAGCCCTAACACTTAGCCTTTAACCTTCATAACTAAACCCTAGACACTAAACCTTAAATTAGAGACTCTTAACCATAAACCCTAAACTCATGACCACTCACCCTTGGCCCTAAACTATACACCTTAGATGTTAAACCCTAAAGCTTTAAGCTCTTAAACCTAAACATTAAACCCTAAACTTTTGATGTTTAACACTAAAAACAAAACCCTAAACCCTTGACACTTAACATCAAACAAGAAGCCATAATCCCTTGAGTTTTAACCTTAACACTAAACCTAAACCTTTAACCTTAATCTCTAAATCATAAATATTAGACCCTTAACAGTAAATTCTACACCTTTGACCCTTAAGTCTTAGGTCCTAAACCCTTAACCCTAAACCTTAAATTGAAGGCCCTAAATCTTAAACCTTAGATCCTTAACCTAAACCCTAGATACTTAACCCTAAACCCTAGACCTTAAACCCTTAACCCTAATCCCAAAACCTAAACCCTTGAGACATAAACTCTAGATGCTTAACCCTAATTCCTAAATCCTAAACCTTAGAGTCTTAACACTAAATCTTAGACCCTAAATCATAAATCCTAGACCCTTAAGTTCAATCATAGATGCTTAACCCTAATACTTAAATCCTAAACTCTAGAGTCATAACCCTAAATTCTAAATTTAAATCCTAAACCCTAGTCCTAAAACTTACACCCTAAACTTTTAATACTATACCCTTAATTCTAAACCCTAAATAGTCATAACCCTAAATTCTAAATTTAAATCCTAAACCCTAGACCTATAACCTACACCCTAAACTCTTAATACTATACCCTTAATTCTAAACCCGAAATACTAAACTCTAGACCTTAAACCCTAATCCCCAAAAATGACCCTAAATCCTAAACCTTTGACTCTCAACCTTGAAACCTAGATCATAAACTTGAAACCTAAAACCCCTCAACCTAAACCTTATATGTTTAACCTTAGACCCTATTTCTTAAACTCAAGACCTGGAGTCCTAAATCCTAAACACAAGGCCCTAATCCTTAAACCTTTAACCTAATCTTTATGGCAATAGATACTTACCCTACCCTTAACCTTAACCCTAGTTGTTTAACCTTAACTTCGAAATGTTAAACCCTAAATCTAGAGCCTTAACCCTAAAACTTATATCCTAGACCTTTAACCTAAACTCTAGATGCTTAATCCTAATCNAAACCTAGGTCCTTAATTCTAAATCTTAAACCTTAGATCTTTAACTCTAAATCATACACCTTAGACCCTTAACCTAAACTATAAATCCTTAACTTTAACCTCAGCCCTAATTACTTAACCTTAATTCTTAACCCTAAATCTTAAACTTTTAAGCCATAACCTTAAACCTTAAACTTTAAATCTAGAGACTTCACCTTATAGCCTAAACACTAGACCTTTAACATTAACTCTAAATTCTTATCCCTAATCCCTAAATCATAAAGCATAAACCCTAGAACTTTAACCCTAGACCCTTAAGCTCAACAGTAGATGCTTATCCCTAACAACTAAACTCTAAACCGAACCTTAAACTATAATCCTTAAACCTTAAATTGTATACCCTAAAAAAACTCTAGCTACTAAACCTTAAATCTTAGACCTTAAACTCTCAAACTAGATCCTAAATCTTAAACCTTAGACCATAAATCCTAAATCTTACACCCTAAACACAAAAGCCTAATTCGTAAAGTCTTAACCTTAAACCTCAAACAATAGACCCTTAACTCTAAAACCAAGACCTTAAAATCAAAACCTAAAACTTTAACTTTAAACCTTAAATTGTAGACCCTAAACCTAAACCTAAACCCTATGCCTTTAACCCTGACCCTGGACCTTATACCCATAACCTAATCCTAAGCCCTAGTTGCTTAACCCTAATCCCTAAACCTTAAAAACTAGAGCCTTAACTTTAAACCATAGACCCTAAATACTAAAGTTTAGACATTTAACCTTAAATTTGATCCCTCCAACCCTTGACTTGAATATCTAAATCTTAAACCCTATTGGTTTAACCCTAAACCCTAAACTTTAGGCCTTACACCCTTAACCTAAACCTTAGATACTTAACCATATTCTCTAAATCCTAAACCATAAACCATAAACCCTAGCCTCAACTATAAATGCTTAACTTTAATTACTAAACCCTAAATTCTAAATCGTAAACTTTAGACTCTAAACCTTAAATCCTAGATCCTTAACCTAAAAACCTAAAACTTAAACCCTTAACCTAAATTCTAGATGCTTAACCTTAATCATTAAACTCAAAACCTTAGAGCCTTAACCCTAAACCCTAGACTCTTAAACTAAACCCTAGAGCTATAATCCTTAACCCTAAATCATAAAATGTCAACCTTAGACAATGAACCATTTACCATATACTCTAAACTGTAGATCATTAATCTTAAACCCTAGACCCTTGACTTGTAAATCTTTGCAATAATCCCTAAATCATAATTTTACAAAACGTAATCTTGATTGGTAATGTGATCATATAAATATTTTGATTGTTGTTCAAGTAATTATTATAATTATTTGATTTTAAGGTTACGCATTGGTTAAATATGAGAATTTCGATGATTCTCAAAATGCAATAGAAGCCTTGAATGGATATGATCTTCTTACACAAATTACTAATGTTGTTTGGGCTTTCAGCCAAATGAGCATAAGGTATTTTTCTACACCAAAAAATGGAAAAAACTTTTTGTAGATTCTAATTTTCTTGTATAAACATCAAAGTTAATTTTCAAAAATAGCATTTTCTAGCTGTATTTCAAAACATGTGCTTCTAATTTTATCTCCGTGATGTGATTGTAGCTACCATCTTAACCTTAACCCTATATGCTTAACCTTTATTTTTAAACCCTAACCTTATAGCCTTAAGCCTAAATCTTGAATTGTAAATCTTATCGTAAACTTTAAAGCCTCCTTAAACTATAGAGCCTTAACCTTAAACCTTAATTTCTAGACATAAACCTTAAATCATAAACCCTAGACCCAAATCCTTAAACCCTTGTCCCTTAATTCTAAACACTACATCCTAAACCCAAAGCCCTATACCCTTCACCTAAATCCTAGATGCTTAACCTTAAACCCTAGACCCTATACCCTAAACTTATGACCCTTAATCATAAATTCTAAAATCAACACTAACCTTAAACCATAAATTGTAGTACCTAATCCCTAAACCCTAGACCCTTAACCTTTATCCTGAAACCTTATATGCTTAGCACAAAATTGTAAACCATAGCCTTAACCCCAAACCTTAAACTCTAGTCCCTTAAGCTTAACTCTAGATGCTTAACCTTAGTCCTAAAACTCTAAATCTTGAACCCTAAAGTTATAATGCTATAACCTAATATGTAAACAATAAACGTTAGACCATAAACCCTAACCCCAAGATCGTAAACCTTAAACCCTAGATCCATAAACATAAATCTTAAACCCTAGACCTTAATCCCTATACTAAAAAATCTAGGCCCTAAAACCAAAACCCCAGATATTAAACCAAAAACTAAAAGCCCTTAACCTTAGACTCTAAAGCCTAAACCCTAAACCCTAGACCCTTAATGTTATACATAAAATCCTAAATGCTAAACTCTTAAACCCTAACCTTAAAACCTATATCCTAAACTCGAAACCCTAGACCCTTAACCTGAACCCTATAACTTAAAATCATGACTTAAAATGTTAAATCTTTAACCATAGACTCTAAACCTAGACCATAAACCCTAAACCTTGAAAAGTAAACCCTAGACCCTTAACTATAAACCCTATGCCCTTGATCCTTAACCTTAAACCCTAGATGGTTAGTACTAATCCCTAAACCATAAACCTTAAACCCTTAACCAAAATCCTAGATGCTTAACCTTAATCCTAAAACTCTAATACCTAACCCCTAGAGCCATAACCTTAAACATGAAATACTAAAATGTAAATCGTAAATCATAGAGCTTAGACATAATATCTAAACCCTAAAACCTGGACCTTAATTCCTAAACCACCTAGATACTAAACCTTAAATCCTAGGCCCTTAACCTAGATTGTATCCATAAACCCTAACCCCAAGATCGTAAACCTTAAACCCTAGATCCACAAACATAAATCTTAAACCGTAGACCTTAATCCCTATACTAAAAAATCTAGGCCCTAAAACCAAAACCCCAGACAATAAACCCAAAACTATAGGCCTTTAACTGTAGACTCTAAACCCTAAACCCTAGACCTTTAACGTTATACACAAAATCCTAAATGCTAAACTCTTAAATCCCAACCTTAAAACCTATATCCTAAACTCGAAACCCTAGACCCTTAACCTAAACCCTATAACTTAAAATCATGACTTAAAATGTTAAATCCTTAACCATAGACTCTAAACCTAGACCATAAACCCTAAACCTTGAAAAGTAAACCCTAGACCCTTAACTATAAACCCTATGCCCTTGATCCTTAACCTTAAACCCTAGATGGTTAGCACTAATCCCTAAACCATAAACCTTAAACCCTTAACCAAAATCCTAGATGCTTAACCTTAATCCTAAAACTCTAATACCTAACCCCTAGAGCCATAACCTTAAACATGAAATACTAAAATATAAATCGTAAATCATAGAGCTTAGACATAATGTCTAAACCCTAAAACCTGGACCTTAATTCCTAAACCTAGATACTAAACCTTAAATCCTAGGCCCTTAACCTAGATTGTAAATCTTAAACTCTTGATGCTTAACCCTCAATCCAAATACCTAGATCTTAAACATAAAACGCTAAACCTTAACCTAAATCATAGATACTTAACCTTAATCCCAAAAGCCTAAACCTTAAACCTAAGAGTCATAACTCTAAAACCTAAACCCTAAATCATAAACGCTAGATCTTAAATCCAAAAGTTTCAACCCAAAACCTTAATCCCTAAAATCTAGGCCTTAAAATCTAAACCTTAAACTCTAGACCCTATATCCTAGCACTAAATCTTGAACCCTAGACACTAAAGCTTAAATCCTTAACCTTAGATCCTACACCCTTGATCCCTAACCTTAAGCCATATAACCTTAACCTAAAGCCTAGATGCATAGCAATAATCCACCCTAGAGCTTTAATCCTAAACCCTAGACCTTTAACCTTAGATAATCCTTAAACCCTAAACTCTACAATCTTAATCATGAATCCTAAACCCTAGATGATAAATCATAAACCCTAGGCATAAACCTTAAACCTAACACCCTAAAGTCTAAACCCTTGACCTTTAATCCTAAAACTTAGATCCTTAACTCAAAACCCTAGACCTTCAACCTAAACTCTAGATGCTTAACCTTAATTCTTAAATTGTAAACCCTAAAGCTTAACCCTAAATCCTAGACCCCTAAGCTCAACCGTAGATGCTTATCCCTAATACCTAAATCTTAAATCGTTGAGTCGTAACCTTAAACCCTAAATTATAAACCATAAATCATAAACCCTAAAGCCTAGACCCTTAAAATATACTATAGATGCATATCACTAGATTCTATACCTTAAATTGATGACCCATAACCCTAAATTCAAAAACCTAAACAATAAACCCTAAATCTTAAATCATAGTCCCTAAACTTTAAATCATACACTCTAAACCCATAACTTAATTCGTAGACACTAACTGCTAATGCCTTAACTTGAAACTCTAGACCTTTAACTTAAACTCTAGATGCTTAACTTAAACCTTATACATTAAATTCATGACTCGTAATCCTAGATCATAAATGCTAAACTATAGACCTTTAACCGTAAATCCTTGATCTTTAACCTCAAACATGAAACCTTAAACCATTGAACCTAAACCTTAAAACCTACATCCAAAACCTAAAACCCTAAACTCAACCTAAATTATAGATGCTTAACACTGAACTGTAAACCCTAAATCATAGAATTTAACCATGGGCCTTAAACCTTAAATGATAAATAATAGACTATAAACCTAAACCTTAAATTCTAAATGCTTAATCCTTAACCATAAGCCCTAAATTTTAAACTATAGACCTTTATCCCTAAATCCTATACTCATAATCCTAGGCCCTTGACCTTAAATTCTACAAACAAAATACTAAACCCTAAACTTTCGACCCTTCATCCTAAACATAAAACCTATAACCATTGACCCTTAACCTTAAACATCAAACCCTAAATCTTTAACATTGAACCCTAAATAAGAAGCCTATACGTTTAACATAAATCCTAGATGCTAAATCTTAAACCCCAGACCCTATACACTAAGTCCTATATCATGAACCCTAAACCCTAAAGCATAGATCCTAAATCTTAAACTATAAATCTTAGACCCTTAGCCAAAATTTAACCCTAGATCCTTAACATGAATACCTAAATCCTAAACCTTATAGGATAAACCTCAATCCTTAGACCTTATACCATAAACTCTAAATACTAAACCCTCAACTCTTAATACTAAAGCCTAATCTGTAATGTCTTAACCTTAAACCTTTTAGACCCTTAACTCTAAATCATAGACCCTAAAACCAAAACCTAAAACCTAAAACTCAAACCCTAAATCATCAACCTCAAACCTAAACTCTATATTTTAACCTAAACCCTATGCCCTTATACCCATAACCTAATCTTAAGCCTTAGTTAATTAACGCTAATTCCTAAACTCTAAACCATAGAGCCGTAACCCTAAACTATAGACCCAAAATACTAAAAAGTAAAATCCCTTTTTGGTCCTTGAAAGATTGCTTCAGTGACACTTTAGTCCTCCAATCATTTTTACTGACACTTTAGTCCTTGAAAGATCATTTTGTCAGCCATTTTAGTCATCTGCTAGGGTCTATTAGTAGGACTTAACAGAAAATGTCATGTGGCATGTTAAGTGCTGACGTGTCCGTTATGTGTTGATGTGGCACATTAAAAAATTTTAAAAAAATCCCTCCTATCTCTTTTCTCTCTCTCTCTCTCTTCCCCCTCACTCCCTCCCACTCTTATCTCTCTCTCATTTTCATCTCTCTCTCTGCTCCATCTCCATCTCCGTCTCACTCTCATATTTCTTTCTCTCCACCATCTCCCTCTCACTCTCATCTCTTTCTCCTCCATCTCCCTCTCACTCTTATCTCTTTTTCTCTTTGCCCTCTCCCTTTCATTCTCATCTCTTTCTCTCCTCTATCTCTTATCTCTCTTTTTCTCTGCCATCTCTCTCTTTCTCCTCCATCTTTGTCTCACTCTTTTCTCTCTTTCTGTCCACCATCTCCCTCTCACTCTCATCTCTCTCTCTTCGCCATATCTCCCTTTCACTCTCATATCTCTTTCTCTCTCTCCGCCATCCTCATACTTATTAGCTGAGTACTCTCCCCCTTGGGTAGACTTAGTCCATGAACTTAGCATATAATGAGATCTTCTTGGCTTAGGAGAACGTGAAGGGTGACTGGTGCATGGTGAAAATGAAGGGGTACATGTAATTGAGTCAACTCGGTGATGAAGAAAAGGGGTATATGTAACTTATACCAAGTCAACTCGGTGAAGAGGTACTTGGGCATGCACTCCACGTGAAGAGTGACATTTACATTATCAACCTCGGTAAAACATAGGAAAAGCTTCAGTACAGCCAGGNACATAGGAAAAGCTTAAGTACAGCCAGGCCTTATGGTCAGAGAGTTGTTCTTAAGTTTGCTCAGTACACTGGCGCCTGTGCAATTGCAGGAAGGCACACTCCTTACTGTATTTATTTGATTGCAGCCCATTAAGGAAGTTGCTCTTGGAAATATACCAACTATTGCTTTTTGTGACATTGATTCTCCAATGCGTTATGTTGACATTGTCATTCTTGCCAATAATAAGGGAAAACTACAGAGGACTTGAGGAGGCCAAGCAACAAGAGGAAGATGAAGCACCTGCTACCCCTGAGTAATTGCACTATGACTGCTAGCTCACGACTAGAACTAGTTTGGCTAGTCTTTCTCTTACCTAAGTTGAAGCGAGAAAGGTGTAGAGGAGACGGGGAAGAGAGAGGAGAGAGAGAGAGAAATGAGAGAGGAAGGATTTTTAATTTTTTTTTTAATGTGCCACATCAGCACATAACGGACACGTCAGCACTTAACGTGCCACATGACATTTTCTGTTAAGTCCCACTAGCAAACCCTAGCGGAGGACTAAAATGGTTGACGGAATGATCTTTCAGGGACTAAAGTGTCGGTAAAAATAATTGTAGGACTAAAGTGTCACCGAAGCAATCTTTCAAGGACCAAAAAGGGGTTTTACTCAATACTAAACTCTAGATGTTTAACCTTAAATTTAATTCCCTAAACCTTAAACTATGGACCCTTAACCTAAATCTCTAAACCCTATTGCCTTGGCCCTTAACCTTAAATTTTGAACCCTAAATCCTAAACCTTAGGCCCTACAGCCTTAATCTAAACCTTAGATACTTAACCATAATCCTTAACCCTAGATCCTTAACCCTAAACCTTAAACTTTAGCCTCAATTATAAATGCTTAACCCTAATTCTAAATCTTAAATCTTAAACTTTAAACTCTAAACTCTAAACCTTAAATCATAGAGCATTAACCCAAAAACCTAAACCCTTAACCTAAACTCTAGATGCTTAATCCTAATCATTAAACCCTAAACTTTAGAGCCTTAACATTAAACCCTAAATCCTAAGTTCTAAGCTTACCCTAGAGCTACAATCCTAAACCCTACTTTATAAAATGTCAACCCTAAACCATTGATCTTATACC
>QAOA01002107.1:26059-53140 GCA_003255065.1 Cercis canadensis | reverse complement strand
CCATAGACCTTTTAACCTAATTCATAAACCTTAGATGATGAACCCTAAGCTTTATACCTTAAACTCATAACCCTAAATTCAAAACCCTAGACAATAAATTCAATTTTTAAATCATAGACCCTAAACTCTAGACCTTTAACCTAATCTTAAACCCTAGATGTTTAACCCTAATCCAACCTTACTGGCTTAACCTTAAACCTTTAATCCTAAACCCTAGATATTAAACATTAAATTTAAACTCTTGACCCTTAACCCTAAGCCTTATATCATAAGCCCTAATGCTTAGACCCTTAATGGAAATCCTAAACCCTAAATCCTAAAGGCTAACCATTAACCTTAGGCCCTAAATGATACACCCTAGACACTAACCCATTATCCTAGACCCTAAACCCTTAACTCGATGTTTAACACTAAAATTGAAACCCTAAACCTTAGACTCTAAACTCTCAATGTTTAGCACTCAACATGAAATGCTAAACTCTCAGTTATAGACACTAAACCTTAAATCCTAAATCCTATGGCCTATACTCTAAAACTAAGACCCTAAATTTTAAACTCTAAACCTTAAGTCCTAGAACTTAGACACTAAACCATAAACCTTAGATTATTAATTAAACCTTAAGCCTTTAAAACTAAACCTTAAACCTTATACCCTAACCTTTAAACTCTAAATCCTAAACCTTAAACCCTAAAACATAGACCTTTTTTAAACTCTAAATCCTAAACCTTAAACCCTAAAACATAGACCTTTAATTGAAAACATAAAACCTTTACCCTAAATCCTATATCTTACATTCTTGACCCCTAATCTTAAATCCTAGACCCTTAACCCTAGAAACTAACCCTAAGACTCCTAACCCTAAAATCTAAATCATAAATCCTAGACACTAAACTTTTATTCCTAAACCTTATTGCTTAAAACTTGAATTCTAAACCTTAAATCGTATGCCCTAAACTATAAACCCTACACCTTTAACCTAAACCCTAGGCCCTTTACCCTAATCCCTAGACTCTTCATCCTTCAACCTAAATGCTAGATCCTAGGCCCTAAATCCTAGACCTTTAATGTAAACTCCAAGCCCTTAATCGTAGACACTAAATCCAAACCCAAAACCTTAAACCCTAAATTATAAAACCTATATCATAAACCCTAGATACAACCATAAAAACTAAATCCTAGACCTTACAAAACTATATACCTTTTATCTAAATATGCTTAACACAAAACACTTGACCTAATACCCTAAACTCATGACCTTTAATTGTAAATCTTAAACTCCAGAAACTAAACTCTAAATCATAATCTCAAAACTCTAAACCCTAGACTCTTAATATGAACCCTAGGCCTTTAATCCTAAATTCTAAACCCCAGATCCTTAACTCTAAACCATAAACCCTAGACCCTTAACCTAAATTCTGGATGCTTAACTTTAATCCTAAAACCCTAGACTTTAGAGCCTTAACCCTAAATCTTAAACAACTTGGATCCTAAACCTTAAAACCTTAATCCTAGATCCTTTACCCTAAACCCTAAACCCTAGTACCACAATCCTAAACGTTAAACTACAAACTATAAACTTTAAGTCCTAGACGCTATACCTTAAAACTTAGTTCCTAAATCCTAGAACCTTAACTTGAAATCCTAAACCCTAAATATAACCCTAAATCTTAAATTCTAAACTCTTGACCCTCAAACTTAAGACCAAGATCCTAAATCCAAAATCTTAGACCAAACCTAAATCTTAGATGCTTAACCTTAGACCCTGTACCTTAAAACTCTTGACCCATAATCCCAAATTTTAACCCTAGACACTAAACGCTAAACTTTAAATCCTACACCTTATACTCTAAAACCAAGACCTTAAATATTAGACTCTAAATACTAAACCTTAATTTCTATAACTTAGATACTAGACCCTAGATACTAAACCTTAAACCTTAGATTGTTAATTAAACCCTAAGCCTTTAAACCCTAGACAAAACACCTTAAACTCTAGATCCTAACCTTTAAACTCTAAATCCTAAATCTTAGAATCTAAACCTTAGACCTTGAACCTTAAATCTTTGACCCCTAATCTTAGACCCTTAATCCTAGACCCCTAACCCTAAAAACTAAATGCTAAATCATAGACCCTTAGCCCTAAAAACTAAACCCTAAACTCTAAATTATAAATTTAGTCAGTAAACCTTCATGCTAAACCCTATGCCTTAAAACTTGAACCCTAAATCTTAAATTGTATACCTAAAATTATGAACCTTACACCTTTTACCTAAACCTTAGGCCTTTAACCCTAATCCTTAGACCTTTCATCCTTCACACTAATTGCTAGATCCTAAGTAAACCCTAGACCATTAACATAAAACCCAACCCTTTAACCGTATATACTAAAACCTAAATTGTAGACCTTAAACCACCTAAACTTGAAACATGAAACCATAAACCATAGTCCTTACATCGTAAAATCTATACCACTAACCCTAGAAATTAAACCCTAAATTCTAAACACTTAACCTTAATCTTTAGACCCTAATAAGCCATTTAGCCTTAAACTAAACACTAGATACTTAACCTTAACTCCTTGACTATATACCCTAAACTCATGACCCTTAATCATAAATCTTAAACCCTAAAGCATAGTCTCTATACTCTAAATTCCTATACTTTTAACATGAACCCTAGCCTTTAACCCTAGACCCTAAACCCTAAGCTTTATATCCTTAACCCTTAACCTTACACCTATGACCCTTAACCTAAACTATAGATGCTTAACTTTAATCCCAAAACCTTAAATCCTAGAGCTTTAACCTTAAACCCTAAGCCACCTAGAACCTCAACCTCAACCTTAGATGCTTAACCTTAAACACTTAACCATAAACCCTAGAGGTAATCCTAAACATTAAATTATAAACACTAAATCTTAAACCCTAAACATTATATCCTAAAATTTAGACTCTAAACCCTAAACTCTAGAACCTTAACCCAAAATCTTATGCTTTAAACCTTAGATACTAGAACCTAAATAATAATCCCTAAACTCCAAACCCTTGACCTTCAAACTTAAAACCAAGATTCTAAAGCCAAAATCTTAGACCCTAAACCTAAATCCTAAATGCTTAACCCTAGACCCTCTACGTTAAACTCTTGAGCCATAATCCTAAATCCTAAAACCTAGACCCCATAGGCTTAAACCTAAACCTTAGACCCTAAACCCTTTATCCTAAGCTCTAAATCCTAGACCTTTAACCTAAATCTTGAACACTGAATCTTAGATCCGAAATCCTAGATCATAGACCCTTGACCTAAACCCTAGAACCTACAACCTAAACTTAAGACTCGTAACCCTAAGTCATAAACCCTAGGTACTAAACTTTAAGCTTTAAACCATATATCCTAAACCCTAAATTATATATCCTAGACCCTTAACCTATTCCTAAGCCTTAATTGCTTAACCTCAATCCTTAATCCATAAACCTTAAACTATAGACTCTAACCTTAAATCTTACACCCTTGACCCTTAACCCTAAATTATATATGCTTAACCCTAATCTGTAAACCTTAAACCCTAAATCCTAGACCCATAACCTCAACCCTAGATGTTGAATCATAAACCCTTAACCCTAGAGCCGTAACCTTAAATCTTAAACTATAAACCCTAAACTTTAAAAGCAAAGCCATAATCCTTAAATTCTAAACCCTAAAACCTAAATCCAAAGCCTTAATCCTTAAACCCTAGATCCAAAGTCCTAAACTATATACCTTTAAGCTATTCCCTAAATCTTAGATGTTGAACTATAGGCCCTATACGTTAAATCCTAAAATCTAGATCCAAAGCCTTAATCCTTAAACCATAGATCCAAAACCCTAAACTATATATCTTTAACTTATTCCCTAAATCCTAGATGTTGAATCATAGACCCTATACCTTAAACTTATGACTTGTAACTTTAAATCCAAAACCCTAGGCAATAAACCCTAAATCCTACTAAACCCTAGATCCTTAACCTAATTTGAAGCCTTAGATGGTTAACACTAATTCATAAATCTTAAACCCTAAACTCTAATGACTGAACCTTAATTCCTTCACTCTAAATCATAGATAATAAACCTAAAACTATAGATCATAAGCCCTAACACTTAGGCCCTTAACTTAAACTCTTAACCTTTAACATTCACAACTAAACCTTAGACACTAAACCTTAAATTAGAGACTCTTAACCATAAACCCTAAACTTATGACCACTCACCCTTGGCCCTAAACTATACACCTTAGATGTTAAACACTAAAGCTTTAAGCTCTTAAACCTAAACATTAAACCCTAAACTTTTGATGTTTAACACTGAAAATAAAACCCTAAACCCTCAAACAAGAAGCCATAATCCCTTGAGTTTTAACCTTAACACTAAACCTAAACCTTTAACCTTAATCTCTAAATCATAAATATTAGACCCTTAACACTAAATTCTACACCCTTGACCCTTAAGACTTAGGCCCTAAACCCTTAACCCTAAACCTTAAATTGAAGGCCCTAAATCTTAAACCTTAGATCCTTAACCTAAATTCTAGATACTTAACCCTAAACCCTAGACCTTAAACCCTTAACCCTAATCGCAAAACCTAAACTCTTGAGACATAAACTCTAGATGCTTAACCCTAATTCCTAAATCCTAAATCCTAAACCTTAGAGTCTTAACACTAAATCTTAGACCCTAAATCATAAATCCTAGACCCTTAAGTTCAATCATAGATGCTTAACCCTAATACTTAAATCCTAAACTCTAGAGTCATAACCCTAAATTCTAAATTTAAATCCTAAACCCTAGACCTAAAATCTACAACCTAAACTCTTAATACTATACCCTTAATTGTAAACCCTAAATACTAAACTCTAGACCTTAAATCTTAAAACTTAGACTCCCCAAAAATGACCCTAAATCCTAAACCTTTCACTTTCAACCTTGAAACCTCGATCATTAACTTGAAACCAAAAACCCCTCAACCTAAACCTTATATGTTTAACCTTAGACCCTATTTCTTAAACTCAAGACCTGGAGTCCTAAATCCTAAACACAAGGCCCTAATCCTTAAACCTTTAACCTAATCTTTATGGCAATAGATACTTACCCTACCCTTAACCTTAACCCTAGTTGTTTAACCTTAACTTCTAAATGTTAAACCCTAAATCTAGAGCCTCAACCATAAAACCTAAATCCTAGACCTTTAACCTAAACTCTAGATGCTTAATCCTAATCCTTAAACCCTAAATCCTAAATCTTTAACCTTAAATCATAAACCTTAAACCTTAGACCTTTAACCTCAGCCCTAATTACTTAACCTTAATTCTTAACCCTAAATCTTAAACTTTTAAGCCGTAACCTTAAACCTTAAACTCTAAATCTAGAGACTTCACCTTATAGCCTAATCACTAGACCTTTAACATTAACTATAAATTCTTATCCCTAATCCCTAAATCATAAAGCATAAACCCTAGAACTTTAATCCTAGACCCTTAAGCTCAACAGTAGATGCTTATCCCTAACAACTAAACTCTAAACCGAACCTTAAACTATAATCCTTAAACCTTAAATTGTATACCTTAAAAAAACTCTAGCTACTAAACCTTAAATCTTAGACCTTAAACTCTCAAATTAGATCCTAAATCTTAAACCTTAGACCATAAATCCTAAATCTTACACCCTAAACACAAAAGCCTAATTCGTAAAGTCTTAACCTTAAACCTCAAACAATAGACCTTTAACTCTAAAACCAAGACCTTAAAATCAAAACCTAAAACTTAAACTTTAAATCTTAAATTGTAGACCCTAAACCTAAACCCTATGCCTTTAACCCTAACCATGGACCTTATACCCATAACCTAATCCTAAGCCCTAGTTGCTTAACCCTAATCCCTAAACCTTAAAAACTAGAGCCTTAACTTTAAACCATATACCCTAAATACTAAAGTTTAGACATTTAACCTTAAATTTGATTCCTAAAACCCTTGACTTGAATATCTAAATCTTAAACCCTATTGGCTTAACCCTAAATCCTAAACTTTAGGCCTTACACCCTTAACCTAAACCTTAGATACTTAACCATATTCTCTAAATCCTAAACCCTAAACCTTAAACCTAGCCTCAACTATAAATGCTTAACTTTAAATACTAAACCCTAAATTCTAAATCGTAAACTTTAGACTCTAAACTTTAAATCCTAGATCCTTAACCTAAAAACCTAAAACTTAAACCCTTAACCTAAATTCTAGATGCTTAACCTTAATCATTAAACTCAAAACCTTAGAGCCTTAACCCTAAACCCTAGACTCTTAAACTAAACCCTAGAGCTATAATGCTTAACCCTAAATCATAAAATGTCAACCTTAGACAATGAACCATTTACCATATACTCTAAATTGTAGATCATTAATCTGAAACTCTAGACCCTTGACTTGTAAATCTTTGCAAGAATCCCTAAATCATAGTTTTACAAAACGTAATCTTGATTGGTAATGTGATCATATACATATTTTGATTGTTGTTCAAGTAATTATTATAATTATTTGATTTTAAGGTTACGCATTGGTTAAATATGAGAATTTCGATGATTCTCAAAATGCAATAGAAGCCTTGAATGGATATGATCTTCTTACACAAATTACTAATGTTGTTTGGGCTTTCAGCCAAATGAGCATAAGGTATTTTTCTACACCAAAAAATGGAAAAAACTTTGTAGATTCTAATTTTCTTGTATAAACATCAAAGTTAATTTTCAAAAATACCATTTTCAGGCTGTATTTCAAAACATGTGCTTCTAATTTTATCTCTGTGATGTGATTGTAGCTACCATCTTAACCTTAACCCTATATGCTTAACCTTTATTTTTAAACCCTAACCTTATAGCCTTAAGCCTAAATCCTGAATTGTAAATCTTATCGTAAACTTTAAAGCCTAAACCTTAAACTAACCTTAAACCTTAATTTCTAGACATAAACCTTAAATCATAAACCCTAGACACAAATCCTTAAACCCTTGTCCTTTAATTCTAAACACTACATCCTAAACTTAAAGCCCTATACCCTTCACCTATATCGTAGATGCTTAACCTTAAACCCTAGACCCTATACCCTAAACTTATGATTCTAGCTGTATTTCAAAACATGTGCTTCTAATTTTATCTCCGTTATATGCTTATAGCTACCATCTTAACCTTAACCCTATATGCTTAACCTTTATTTTTAAACCCTAACCTTATAGCCTTAAGCCTAAATCCTGAATTGTAAATCTTATCGTAAACTTTAAAGCCTCCTTAAACTATAGAGCCTTAACCTTAAACCTTAATTTCTAGACATAAACCTTAAATCATAAACCCTAGACACAAATCCTTAAACCCTTGTCCTTTAATTCTAAACACTACATCCTAAACCCAAAGCCCCATACCCTTCACCTAAATCTTAGATGCTTAACCTTAAACCCTAGACCCTATACCCTAAACTTATGACCCTTAATCATAAATTCTAAAATCAACACTAACCTTAAACCATAAATTGTAGTACCTAATCCTTAAACCCTAGACCCTTAACCTTTATCCTAAAACCTTATATGCTTAACCTTAGTCCTAAAACTCTAAATCTTGAACCCTAAAGTTATAATGCTATAACCTAATATGTAAACAATAAACGTTAGACCATAAACCCTAACCCCAAGATCGTAAACCTTAAACCCTAGATCCATAAACATAAATCTTAAACCCTAGACCTTAATCCTTATACTAAAAAATCTAGGCCCTAAAACCAAAACCCCAGATACTAAACCCAAAACTATAAGCCCTTAACCTTACACTCTAAACCCTAAACCCTAAACCCTAAACCCTAGACTCTTAATGTTATACATAAAATCCTAAATGCTAAACTCTTAAACCCCAACCTTAAAACCTATATCCTAAACTCGAAACTCTAGACCCTTAACTTAAACCCTATAACTTAAAATCATGACTTAAAATGTTAAATCCTTAAATTAACCTAAACCCTATAACTTAAAATCATGACTTAAAATGTTAAATTCTTAACCATAGACTCTAAACCTAGACCATAAACCCTAAACCTTGAAAAGTAAACCCTAGACCCTTAACTGTAAACTCTATGCCCTTGATCCTTAACCTTAAACCCTAGATGGTTAGCACTAATCCCTAAACCATAAACCTTAAACCCTTAACCAAAATCTTAGATGCTTAACCTTAATCCTAAAACTCTAATACCTAACCCCTAGAGCCATAACCTTAAACATGAAATACTAAAATGTAAATCGTAAATCATAGAGCTTAGACATAATATCTAAACCCTAAAACCTGGACCTTAATTCCTAAACCTAGATACTAAACCTTAAATCCTAGGCCCTTAAACTAGATTGTAAATCTTAAACTCTTGATGCTTAACCCTCAATCCTAATACCTAGATCTTAAACATAAAACGCTAAACCTTAACCTAAATCATAGGTACTTAACCTTAATCCCAAAAGCCTAAACCTTAAACCTAAGAGTCATAACTCTAAAACTTAACCCTAAATCATAAACGCTAGACCTTAAATCCAAAAGTCTTAACCCAAAACCTTAATCCCTAAAATCTAGGCCCTAAAATCTAAACCTTAAACTCTAGACCCTATATCCTAGCACTAAATCTTGAACTCTAGACATTAAAGCTTAAATCCTAAACCTTAGACCCTTACCCCTAAACCCTACACCCTTGATCCCTAACCTTAAGCCATATAACCATAACCTAAAGCCTAGATGCATAGCAATAATCCACCCTAGAGCTTTAATCCTAAACCCTAGACTCTAAATCTTAAACCATAAACCCTAGACCTTTAACCTTAACCTTAGATAATCCTTAAACCCTAAACTCTACAATCTTAATCATGAATCCTAAACCCTAGATGATAAATCATAAACCCTAGATATAACCTTAAACCTAACACCCTAAAGTCTAAACCCTTGACCTTTAATCCTAAAACTTAGATCCTTAACTCAAAACCCTAGACCTTCAACCTAAACTCTAGATGCTTAACCTTAATTCTTAAATTGTAAACCCTAAAGCCTTAACCCTAAACCCTAGACCCCTAAGCTCAACCGTAGATGCTTATCCCTAATACCTAAACCTTAACCCGTTGAGTCGTAACCTTAAACCCTAAATTATAAACCTTAAATCATAAACCCTAAAGCCTAGACCCTTAAAATATACTATAGATGCATATCACTAGATTCTATATCTTAAATTGATGACCCATAACCCTAAATTCAAAAACCTAAACAATAAACCCTAAATCTTAAATCATAGTCCCTAAACCTTAAATCATACACTCTAAACCCATAACTTAATTCGTAGACACTAAATGCTAGTGCCTTAACTTGAAACCCTAGACCTTTAACTTAAACTCTAGATGCTTAACTTAAACCTTAAACCTTATACATTAAATTCATGACTCGTAACCCTAGATCATAATGCTAAACCATAGACCTTTAACCCTAAATCCTTGATCTTTGACCTCAAACATGAAACCTTAAAACCTACATCCAAAACCTAAAACCCTAAACTCAACCTAAATTTGTAGATGCTTAACATTGAACTGTAAACCCTAAATCATAGAATTTAACCCCAGGCCTTAAACCTTAAATGATAAATAATAGACTATAAACCTAAACCTTAAATTCTAAATGCTTAATCCTTAACCATAAGCCCCAAATTCTAAACTATAGACCTTTATCCCTAAACCCTATACTCATAATCCTAGGCCCTTGACTTTAAATTCTACAAACAAAATACTAAACCCTAAACTTTCGACCCTTCACCCTAAACATAAAACCTATAACCATTGACCCTTAACCTTAATCATCAAACCCTAAACCTTCAACATTGAACCCTAAAGAAGAAGCCTATAAATCCTAGATGTTAAATCTTAAACCTCAGACCCTATACACTAAGTCCTATATCATGAACCCTAAACCCTAAAACATAGATCCAAAATCTTAAACTATAAATCTTAGACCCTTAGCCAAAATTTAACCCTAGATCCTTAACATGAATACCTAAATCCTAAACCTTATAGGTTAAACCTCAATCCTTAGACCTTATACCATAAACCCTAAATACTAAACCCTCAACTCTTAACACTAAAGCCTAATCTGTAAAGTCTTAACCTTAAACCTTTTAGACCCTTAACTCTAAATCATAGACCCTAAAACCAAAACCTAAAACCTAAACCCTAAACCCTAAATCATCAACCTCAAACCTAAACTCTATATTTTAACCTAAACCCTATGCCCTTATACCCATAACCTAATCTTAAGCCTTAGTTAATTAACCCTAATTCCTAAACTCTAAACCATAGAGCTGTAACCCTAAGCTATAGACCCTAAATACTAAAGAGTAAAATCCCTTTTTGGTCCTTGAAAGATTACTTCAGTGACACTTTAGTCCTCTAATCATTTTTACTGACACTTTAGTCCCTGAAAGATCATTTTGTCAGCCATTTTAGTCATCTGCTAGGGTCTATTAGTGGGACTTAACAAAAAATGTCATGTGACATGTTATGTGCTGACGTGTCTGTTATGTGCTGATGTGACACATTAAAAAATTTTAAAAAAATCCCTCCTATATCTTTTCTCTCTCTCTCTCTTCCCCCTCTCCCCTTCCCACTCTTATCTCTCTCTCATTTTCATCTCTCTCTCCTCCATCTCCCTCTCACTCTTATCTCTTTTTCTCTTTGCCATCTCCCTTTCATTCTCATCTCATCTCTTCCTCTCCTCTATCTCTTATCTCTCTTTTTCTCTGCCATCTCTCTCTCTCTCTTCCATCTTTGTCTCACTCTTATATCTCTTTCTGTCCACCATCTCCCTCTCACTCTCATCTCTCTCTCTTCGCCATATCTCCCTCTCACTCTCATATCTCTTTCTCTTTCTCCGCCATCCTCATACCTATTAGCTGAGTACTCTCCCGCTTGGGTGGACTTAGTCCATGAGCTTAGCACATGATGAGATCTTCTTGGCTTAGGAGAACGTGAAGGGTGACTGGTGCATTGTGAAAATGAAAGGGTACATGTAACTGAGTCAACTCGGTGATGAAGAAAAGGGGTATATGTAACTTATACCGAGTCAACTCGGTGAAGAGGTACTTGGGCATGCACTCCACGTGAAGAGTGACATTTACATTATCAACCTCGATAAAACATAGGAAAAGCTTCAGTACAGCCAGGCCTTATGGTCAGAGAGTTGTTCTTAAGTTTGCTCAGTACACTGGCGCCTATGCAATTGCAGGAAGGCACACTCCTTACTGTATTTATTTGATTACAGCCCATTAAGGAAGTTGCTCTTGGAAATATACCAACTATTGCTTTCTGTGACACTGATTCTCCAATGCGTTATGTTGACATTGTCATTCTTGCCAATAATAAGGGAAAACTAAAGAGGACTTGAGGAGGCCAAGCAACAAGAGGAAGATGAAGCACTTGCTGCCCCTGAGTAATTGCACTATGATTGCTAGCTCACGATTGGAACTAGTTTGGCTAGTCTTTCTCTCACCTAAGTTGAAGCGAGAAAGGTGTAGAGGAGACGGGGAAGAGAGAGGAGAGAGAGAGAGAAATGAGAGAGGAGGGATTTTTAAATTTTTTTTTTAATGTGCCACATCAGCACATAACGGACACGTCAACACTTAATGTGCCACATGACATTTTTTGTTAAGTCCCACTAACAAACCTTAGCGGAGGACTAAAATGGTGGATGAAATGATCTTTCAGGGACTAAAGTGTCGGTAAAAATAATTGTAGGACTAAAGTGTCACAGAAACAATCTTTCAAGGACCAAAAATGGGTTTTACTCAATACTAAACTCTAGATGTTTAACCTTAAATTTAATTCCCTAAACCTTAAACTATGGACCCTTAACCTAAATCTCTAAACCCTATTGCCTTGGCCCTTAACCTTAAATTTTGAACCCTAAATCCTAAACCTTAGGCCCTACAGCCTTAATCTAAACCTTAGATACTTAACCATAATCCTTAACCCTAGATCCTTGACCCTAAACCTTAAACTTTAGCCTCAGTTATAAATGCTTAACCCTAATTCTAAATCTTAAATCTTAAACTTTATCTACAACCTTAATCTAAACCTTAGATACTTAACCATAATCCTTAACTCTAGATCCTTGACCCTAAACCTTAAACTTTAGCCTCAATTATAAATGCTTAACCCTAATTCTAAATCTTAAATCTTAAACTTTAAACTCTAAACTCTAAACCTTAAATCATAGAGCATTAACCCAAAAACCTAAACCCTTAACCTAAACTCTAGATGCTTAATCCTAATCATTAAACGCTAAACTTTAGAGCCTTAACATTAAACCCTAAATCCTAAGTTCTAAGCTTAACCTTAGAGCTACAATCCTAAACCCTACTTTATAAAATGTCAACCCTAAATCATTGACTTATACCCTAAACCCTAGACCCTTAATACTAAACTGTAAGCCATTGAGCCATGACCTTAAACCCTAGATGCTTAAGACTAATCCCTAAACTAAATTCAAAACACGTGCTTTTAATTTCATCTCTATGATGAGCTTATAGCTGTATTACTTTAACCTCAACTATAAATGCTTAACTCTGAATTTTAAACACTAAATCGTAAACCTTAGACACTAAATCCTAAATCCTAAACTCTAAAGTATAAACACTGAATCATAATCCGTAGACACTAAACCCTAAATTCTAGATGCTATACCCTATATTCTAAATTTTAAACCCTAGACACAAAATCCTAAACGCAAAACCCTATACCCTTAACTTAAATCTTACATGCTTAAACCTAGACTTTAGACCCTATACTCTAAACTCATGACCCTTAACTATATATTCTAAACCCTAGACATAACAACCTAAACCTTGAACCTTAAACTTTTAAACTCAAAACTCTAAATCCTAAACCCTAACCCTAGACCCCTTAACCGATACAATAGACCTTTAACTCGAAATTCTAAACCCTAAAGATTAAACCGTATGCCCTAAATAATAAACACTACACATTCAACTTAAACCTTAATCCCTGGACCTTTGACCCTTAATCCTAAACCTTAGATTCTAAGCCTTAAATCCTAAACCGTTAATGTAAACCCTAAATTCTTAATCCTATATCGTTGACACTAAACCCTGGGCCCAAAACCTTAAACCATAAACCATATAACCTATATCATAAACCCTAGACACATAACCATAGACTCTAAACTCTAAATCTTAGACCCTATGAAACCATATACCCTTAATCTAAAGATGCTTACTCTAAATTCATGACCCTTAACTGTAAATCCTAAACTCTAGAAATTAAACCCTAAATTGTAGTCTCTAAACTCTAAACCTTAGATTCTTTATATGAACCCTAGGTCTTTAATTCTAAATCTTAAACCTTAGATCTTTAACTCTAAATCATACACCCTAGACCCTTAACCTAAACTATAAATCCTTAACTTTAATTTCAAAACCCTAAATTTTAAACCACCTAGACCCTAATCTTAAAAAATAAATCTTAGACCTTTAACCCAAAACACTTAACCCTAAACCCTAGTGCCATAATCCTAAACCCTAAGCACTAGACACATTACCTTAAAACTTAGTCTCTAAATCTTAAATTCTTAAATTCCTAAATCTTAACCCGAAACCCTAGACCTTAAACCTTAAATACAAAACTCTAAATCCTAAACTCTTGACCCTCAAACTTAAAACCAAGATCCTAAACCTAAAATTCTAGACCCTAAACCTAGATCCTAGATGCTTACTTTAAACTCCTGACCTATAATCCTAAATCCTAACCATAGATACTAAACCCTATATCATAGACTTTAACCTTAGATCATAGACACTAAATCTTAGCGGCTTTACCTTAAACCCTAAATCCTAAAATATAGATCTTAGACATCATATCCAAATCCCTAAATTATAAACATTAAACCCATGATCCAAAGCCCTTAACCAAAACCATAAATCCTAAACCCTAGACTCCAAACCCTAAATCATAGTCTCTTAACCTAAACACTAAAACCTATTGCTTAAACTCAAGACTTGTAACCTTAAATCATAAACCCTTGATACTAAACCCTAAACCTTAGACCCTTAATCTTAAGCCCTAGTTTTTTAACCTTATTTCTTAAACCTTAAACCCTAAATTTAAACACTAAACTCTAAATCCTTAACCCTTAATCTTGTACCCTAAACTTTTAAACTTAAACTCTAAACCATAGACCTTATAACTTAAACCTTAAACCTTACACTCTTGACCCTTGACCCTTAACCATAAATCTAGACCTTTAATCTAAACCCTAGATGCTTAACCCTAAATTTTAGATTCTTAACCCTACATCTTGAACCCTAAATCCTAGACCCTTAACGCCAATCTTAGATATTTAACCTTAAACCCTTATCTTTAAACCTTAGAACCAAAGCCCTAAACCATAGACCTTTTAACCTAATTCATAAACCTTAGATGATGAACCTTAAGCTTTATACCTTAAACTCATAACCCTAAATTTAAAACCCTAGACAATAAATCCAATCTTTAAATAATAGACCTTAAACTCTAGACCTTTAACCTAATCTTAAACCCTAGATGTTTAACCCTAATCCAACCTGACTAGCTTAACTTTAAACCCTTAATCCTAAACCCTAGATATTAAACATTCAATTTAAACTCTTGACCTTTAAGCCTAAGCCTTATATTATAAGCCCTAATGCTTAGACCCTTAATGGAAATCCTAGACCCTAAATCCTAAAGGCTAACCATTAACCTTAGGCCCTAAATGATACACCCTAGACACTAACCCATTAAGCCTAGACCCTAAACCCTTAACTCGATGTTTAACACTAAAATTGAAACCCTAAATCCTAAACTCTAAACTCTCAATGTTTAGCACTCAATATGAAATGCTAAACTCTCAGTTATAGACACTAAACCTTAAACACTAAACCCTGTGGCCTATACTCTAAAACTAAGACCCTAAATCTTAAACTCTAAACCTTAAGTCCTAGAACTTAGACACTAAACCAGAAACCTTAGATTATTAATTAAACCATAAGCCTTTAAAACTAAACCTTAAACCTTATACCCTAACCTTTAAACTCTAAATCCTAAATCTTAAATCCTAAACCTTAAACCCTAAAACATAGACATTTAATTGAAAACATAAACCCTTTACCCTAAATCTTATATCTTACATTCTTGACCTCTAACCTTAAATCCTAGACCCTTAACCCTAGAAACTAACCCTCAGACTCCTAACCCTAAAATCTAAATCATAAATCCTAGACACTAAACTTTTATTCCTAAACCCTATAGCTTAAAACTTGAATTCTAAACCTTAAATCGTATGCCCTAAACTATAAACCCTACACCTTTAACCTAAACCCTAGGCCCTTTACCCTAATCCCTAGACTCTTCATCCTTCAACCTAAATGCTAGATCCTAGGCCCTAAATCCTAGACCTTTAATGTAAACTCTAAGCCCTTAATCGTAGACACTAAATCCAAACCCAAAACCTTGAACCCTAAATTATAAAACCTATATCATAAACCCTAGATACAACCATAAAAACTAAATCCTAGACCTTACAAAACTATATACCTTTTATCTAAAGATGCTTAACACAAAACACTTGACCTAATACCCTAAACTCATGACCTTTAATTGTAAATCTTAAACTCCAGAAACTAAACTCTAAATCATAATCTCAAAACTCTAAACCCTAGACTCTTAATATGAACCCTAGGCCTTTAATCCTAAATTCTAAACCCCAGATCCTTAACTCTAAACCATAAACCCTAGACCCTTAACCTAAATTCTGGATGCTTAACTTTAATCCTAAAACCCTAGACTTTAGAGCCTTAACCCTAAATCTTAAACAACCTGGATCCTAAACCTTAAAACCTTAATCCTAGATCCTTTACCCTAAACCCTAAACCCTAGTACCACAATCCTAAACGTTAAACTACAAACTATAAACNAACCCTAGGCCTTTAATCCTAAATTCTAAACCCCAGATCCTTAACTCTAAACCATAAACCCTAAACCTTTAACCTAAATTCTGGATGCTTAACTTTAATCTTAAAACTCTAGACTTTAGAGCTTTAACCCTAAATCTTAAACAACTTGGATCCTAAACCTTAAAACCTTAATCCTAGATCCTTTACCCTAAACCCTAGTACCACAATCCTAAACGCTAAACTACAAACTATAAACTTTAAGTCCTAGACGCTATACCTTAAAACTTAGTTCCTAAATCCTAGAACCTTAACTTGAAATCCTAAACTCTAAATATAACCCTAAATCTTAAATTCTAAACTCTTGACCCTCAAACTTAAGACCAAGATCCTAAATCCAAAATCTTAGACCAAACCTAAATCTTAGGTGCTTAACCTTAGATCCTGTACCTTAAAACACTTGACCCATAATCCCAAATTTTAACCCTAGACACTAAACGCTAAACTTTAAATCCTACACCTTATACTCTAAAACCAAGACCTTAACTATTAGATTCTAAATACTAAACCTTAATTTCTATAACTTAGATACTAGATCCTAGATACTAAACCTTAAACCTTAGATTGTTAATTAAACCCTAAGCCTTTAAACCCTAGACAAAACACCTTAAACTCTAGATCTTAACCTTTAAACTCTAAATCCTAAATCTTAGAATCTAAACCTTAGACCTTGAACTTTAAATCTTTGACCCCTAATCTTAGACCCTTAATCCTAGACCTCTAACCCTAAAAACTAAATGCTAAATCATAGACCCTTAGCCCTAAAAATTAAACCCTAAACACTAAATTATAAATTTAGTCAGTAAACCTTCATGCTAAACCCTATGCCTTAAAACTTGAACCCTAAATCTTAAATTGTATACCCAAAACTATGAACCTTACACCTTTTACCTAAACCTTAGGCCTTTAATCCTAATCCTTAGACCTTTCATCCTTCACACTAATTACTAGATCCTAAGTCCTAAACCCTAGACCATTAACATAAAACCCAACCCTTTAATCGTAGATACTAAAACCTAAATTGTAGACCTTAAACCACCTAAACTTGAAACACGAAACCATAAACCATAGACCTTACATCGTAAAATCTATACCACTAACTCTAGAAATTAAACCCTAAATTCTAAACACTTAACCTTAATCTTTAGACCCTAATAAGCCATTTAGCCTTAAACTAAACACTAGATGCTTAACCTTAACTCCTTGACTATATAACCTAAACTCATGACCCTTAATCATAAATCTTAAACCCTAAAGCATAGTCTCTATACTCTAAATTCCTATACTCTTAACATGAACCCTAGCCTTTAACCCTAGACCCTAAACCCTAAGCTTTATATCCTTAACCCTTAACCTTACACCTATGACCCTTAACCTAAACTATAGATGCTTAACTTTAATCCCAAAACCTTAAATCCTAGAGCTTTAACCTTAAACCATAAGCCACCTAGAACCTCAACCTCAACCTTAGATGCTTAACTTTAAACACTTAACCATAAACCCTAGAGGTAATCCTAAACATTAAATTATAAACACTAAATCCTAAACCCTAAACATTATATCCTAAAATTTAGACTCTAAACCCTAAACTCTAGAACCTTAACCCAAAGTCTTATGCTTTAAACCTTAGATACTAGACCCTAAATAATAATCCCTAAACTCCAAACCCTTGACCTTCAAACTTAAAACCAAGATTCTAAAGCCAAAAACCTAGACCCTAAACCTAAATCCTAAATGCTTAACCCTAGACCCTATACCTTAAACTCTTGAGCCATAATCCTAAATCCTAAAACCTAGACCCCATAGGCTTAAACCTAAACCTTAGACCCTAAACCCTTTATCCTAAGCTCTAAATCCTAGACCTTTACCTAAATCTTGAACACTAAATCTTAGATCCTAAATCCTAGATCATAGACCCTTAACCTAAACCCTAGAACCTACAACCTAAACTTAAGACTCGTAACCCTAAGTCATAAACCCTAGGTACTAAACTTTAAGCTTTAAACCATATATCCTAAACCCTAAATTATATATCCTAGACCCTTAACCTATTCCTAAGCCTTAATTGCTTAACCTCAATCCTTAATCCATAAACCTTAAACTATAGACTCTAACCTTAAATCTTACACCCTTGACCCCTAACCCTAAATTATATATGCTTAACCCTAATCTGTAAACCTTAAACCCTAAATCTTAGACCCTTAACCTCAACCCTAGATGTTGAATCATAAACCCTTAACCCTAGAGCCATAACCTTAAATCTTAAATTATAAACCCTAAACTTTAAAAACAAAGCAGTAATCCTTAAATTCTAAACCCTAGAACCTAAATCCAAAGCTTTAATCCTTAAACCCTAGATCCAAAGTCCTAAACTATATACCTTTAACATATTCCCTAAATATTAGATGTTGAACTATAGGCCCTATACGTTAAATCCTAAAATTTAGATCCAAAGCCTTAATCCTTAAACCATAGATCCAAAACCCTAAACTATATACCTTTAACTTATTCCCTAAATCCTAGATGTTGAATCATAGACCCTATACCTTAAACTTATGACTTGTAACTTTAAATCCAAAACCCTAGGCAATAAACCCTAAATCCTACTAAACCCTAGATCCTTAACTTAATTTGAAGCCTTAGATGGTTAACACTAATTTATAAACCTTAAACCTTAAACTCTAATGACTGAACCTTAACTCCTTCACTCTAAATCATAGATAATAAACCCAAAACTATAGATCATAAGCCCTAACACTTAGGCCCTTAACTTAAACTCTTAACCTTTAACCTTCATAACTAAACCTTAGACACTAAACCTTAAATTAGAGACTCTTAACCATAAACCCTAAACTCATGACCACTCACCCTTGGCCCTAAACTATACACCTTAGATGTTAAACCCTAAAGCTTTAAGCTCTTAAACCTAAACATTAAACCCTAAACTTTTGATGTTTAACACTAAAAACAAAACCCTAAACCCTTGACACTTAACATCAAACAAGAAGCCATAATCCCTTGAGTTTTAACCTTAACACTAAACCTAAACCTTTAACCTTAATCTGTAAATCATAAATATTAGACCCTTAACACTAAATTCTACACCCTTGACCCTTAAGACTTAGGCCCTAAACCCTTAATCCTAGACCTTAAATTGAAGGCCCTAAATCTTAAACCTTAGATCCTTAACCTAAATTCTAGATACTTAACCCTAAACTCTAGACCTTAAATCTTTAACCCTAATCGCAAAAACTAAACTCTTGAGACATAAACTTTAGATGCTTAACCCTAATTCCTAAATCCTAAATCCTAAACCTTAGAGTCTTAACATTAAATCTTAGACCCTAAATCATAAATCCTAGACCCTTAAGTTCAATCATAGATACTTAACCCTAATACTTAAATCCTAAACTCGAGTCATAACCCTAAATTCTAAATTTAAATCCTAAACCCTAGACCTAAAACCTACACCCTAAACTCTTAATACTATATCCTTAATTCTAAACCCTAAATACTAAACTCTAGACCTTAAATCTTAAAACTTAGACCTTGAACCCGAATCCCCAAAAATTACCCTAAATCCTAAACCTTTGACTCTCAACCTTGAAACCTAGATCATAAACTTGAAACCTAAAACCCCTCAACCTAAACCTTATATGTTTAACCTTAGACCCTATTTCTTAAACTCAAGACCTGGAGTCCTAAATCCTAAACACAAGGCCCTAATCCTTAAACCTTTAACCTAATCTTTATGGCAATAGATACTTACCCTACCCTTAACCTTAACCCTAGTTGTTTAACCTTAACTTCTAAATGTTAAACCCTAATCTAGAGCCTTAACCCTAAAACCTATATCCTAGACCTTTAACCTAAACTCTAGATGTTTAATCCTAATCCTTAAACCCTAAATCCTAGATCTTTAACCTTAAATCATAACCTTTAAACCTTAGACCTTTAACCTCAGCCCTAATTACTTAACTTTAATTCTTAACCCTAAATCTTAAACTTTTAAGCCGTAACCTTAAACCTTAAACTCTAAATCTAGAGACTTCACCTTATAGCCTAAACACTAGACCTTTAACATTAACTCTAAATTCTTATCCCTAATCCCTAAATCATAAAGCATAAACCCTAGAACTTTAATCCTAGACCCTTAAGCTCAACAGTAGATGCTTATCCCTAACAACTAAACTCTAAACCGAACCTTAAACTATAATCCTTAAACCTTAAATTGTATACCCTAAAAAAACTCTAGCTACTAAACCTTAAATCTTAGACTTTAAACTCTCAAATTAGATCCTAAATCTTAAACATTAGAACATAAATCCTAAATCTTACACCCTAAACACAAAAGCCTAATTCGTAAAGTCTTAACCTTAAACCTCAAACAATAGACCCTTAACTCTAAAACCAAGACCTTAAAATCAAAACCTAAAACTTAAACTTTAAACCTTAAATTGTAGACCCTAAACCTAAACCCTATGCCTTTAACCCTGACCCTGGACCTTATACCCATAACCTAATCCTGAGCCCTAGTTGCTTAATCCTAATCTCTAAACCTTAAAAACTAGAGCCTTAACTTAAAACCATAGACCCTAAATACTAAAGTTTAGACATTTAACCTTAAATTTGATTCCTCAAACCCTTGACTTGAATATCTAAATCTTAAACCCTATTGGCTTAACCCTAAACCCTAAACTTTAGGCCTTACACCCTTAACCTAAACCTTAGATACTTAACCATATTCTCTAAATCCTAAACCCTAAACCTTAAACCCTAGCCTCAACTATAAATGCTTAACTTTAATTACTAAACCCTAAATTCTAAATCGTAAACTTTAGACTCTAAACCTTAAATCCTAGATCCTTAACCTAAAAACCTAAAACTTAAACCCTTAACCTAAATTCTAGATGCTTAACCTTAATCATTAAACTCAAAACCTTAGAGCCTTAACCCTAAACCCTAGACTCTTAAACTAAACCCTAGAGCTATAATCCTTAACCCTAAATCATAAAATGTCAACCTTAGACAATGAACCATTTACCATATACTCTAAACTGTAGATCATTAATCTTAAACCCTAGACCCTTGACTTGTAAATCTTTGCAATAATCCCTAAATCATAATTTTACAAAACGTAATCTTGATTGGTAATGTGATCATATAAATATTTTGATTGTTGTTCAAGTAATTATTATAATTATTTGATTTTAAGGTTACGCATTGGTTAAATATGAGAATTTCGATGATTCTCAAAATGCAATAGAAGCCTTGAATGGATATGATCTTCTTACACAAATTACTAATGTTGTTTGGGCTTTCAGCCAAATGAGCATAAGGTATTTTTCTACACCAAAAAATGGAAAAAACTTTTTGTAGATTCTAATTTTCTTGTATAAACATCAAAGTTAATTTTCAAAAATAGCATTTTCTAGCTGTATTTCAAAACATGTGCTTCTAATTTTATCTCCGTGATGTGATTGTAGCTACCATCTTAACCTTAACCCTATATGCTTAACCTTTATTTTTAAACCCTAACCTTATAGCCTTAAGCCTAAATCCTGAATTGTAAATCTTATCGTAAACTTTAAAGCCTCCTTAAACTATAGAGCCTCAACCTTAAACCTTAATTTCTAGACATAAACTTTAAATCATAAAACCTAGACACAAATCCTTAAACCCTTGTCCTTTAATTCTAAACACTGCATCCTAAACCCAAAGCCCTATACCCTTCACCTAAATCCTAGATGCTTAACCTTAAACCCTAGACCCTATACCCTAAACTTATGACCCTTAATCATAAATTCTAAAATCAACACTAACCTTAAACCATAAATTGTAGTACCTAATCCCTAAACCCTAGACCCTTAACCTTTATCCTGAAACCTTATATGCTTAGCACAAAATTGTAAACCATAGCCTTAACCCTAAACCTTAAACTCTAGTCCCTTAAGCTTAACTCTAGATGCTTAACCTTAGTCCTAAAACTCTAAATCTTGAACCCTAAAGTTATAATGCTATAACCTAATATGTAAACAATAAACGTTAGACCATAAACCCTAACCCCAAGATCGTAAACCTTAAACCCTAGATCCATAAACATAAATCTTAAACCCTAGACCTTAATCCCTATACTAAAAAATCTAGGCCCTAAAACCAAAACCCCAGATACTAAACCCAAAACTATAAGCCCTTAACCTTAGACTTTAAACCCTAAACCCTAAACCTTAGACCATTAATGTTATACATAAAATCATAAATGCTAAACTCTTAAACTCCAACCTTAAAACCTATATCCTAAACTCGAAACCCTAGACCCTTAACCTAAACCCTATAACTTAAAATCATGACTTAAAATGTTAAATCCTTAACCATAGACTCTAAACCTAGACCATAAACCCTAAACCTTGAAAAGTAAACCCTAGACCCTTAACTATAAACCCTATGCCCTTGATCCTTAACCTTAAACCCTAGATGGTTAGCACTAATCCCTAAACCATAAACTTTAAACCCTTAACCAAAATTCTAGATGCTTAACCTTAATCCAAAAACTCTAATACCTAACCCCTAGAGCCATAACCTTAAACATGAAATACTAAAATGTAAATCGTAAATCATAGAGCTTAGACATAATATCTAAACCTTAAAACCTGGACCTTAATTCCTAAACCTAGATACTAAACCTTAAATCCTAGGCCCTTAACCTAGATTGTAAATCTTAAACTCTTGATGCTTAACCCTCAATCCTAATACCTAGATCTTAAACATAAAACGCTAAACCTTAACCTAAATCATAGGTACTTAACCTTAATCCCAAAAGCCTAAACCTTAAACCTAAGAGTCATAACTCTAAAACCTAACCCTAAATCATAAACGCTAGACCTTAAATCCAAAAGTCTCAACCCAAAACCTTAATCCCTAAAACCTAGGCCCTAAAATCTAAACCTTAAACTCTAGACCCTATATCCTAGCACTAAATCTTGAACCCTAGACACTAAAGCTTAAATCCTAAACCTTAGACCCTTACCCCTAAACCCTACACCCTTGATCCCTAACCTTAAGCCATATAACCTTAACCTAAAGCCTAGATGCATAGCAATAATCCACCCTAGAGCTTTAATCCTAAACCCTAGACTCTAAATCTTAAACCATAAACCCTAGACCTTTAACCTTAACCTTAGATAATCCTTAAACCCTAAACTCTACAATCTTAATCATGAATCCTAAACCCTAGATGATAAATCATAAACCCTAGACATAACCTTAAACCTAACACCCTAAAGTCTAAACCCTTGACCTTTAATCCTAAAACTTAGATCCTTAACTCAAAACCCTAGACCTTCAACCTAAACTCTAGATGCTTAACCTTAATTCTTAAATTGTAAACCCTAAAGCCTTAACCCTAAACCCTAGACCCCTAAGCTCAACCGTAGATGCTTATCCCTAATACCTAAACCTTAAACCGTTGAGTCGTAACCTTAAACCCTAAATTATAAACCATAAATCATAAACCCTAAAGCCTAGACCCTTAAAATATACTATAGATGCATATCACTAGATTCTATATCTTAAATTGATGACCCATAACCCTAAATTCAAAAACCTAAACAATAAACCCTAAATCTTAAATCATAGTCCCTAAACCTTAAATCATACACTCTAAACCCATAACTTAATTCGTAGACACTAAATGCTAGTGCCTTAACTTGAAACCCTAGACCTTTAACTTAAACTCTAGATGCTTAACTTAAACCTTAAACCTTATACATTAAATTCATGACTCGTAACCCTAGATCATAAATGCTAAACCATAGACCTTTAACCCTAAATCCTTGATCTTTAACCTCAAACATGAAACCTTAAAACCTACATCCAAAACCTAAAACCCTAAACTCAACCTAAATTATAGATGCTAACACTAAACTGTAAACCCTAAATCATAGAATTTAACCCCGGGCCTTAAACCTTAAATGATAAATAATAGACTATAAACCTAAACCTTAAATTCTAAATGCTTAATTCTTAACCATAAGCCCCAAATTCTAAACTATAGACCTTTATCCCTAAACCCTATACTCATAATCCTAGACCTTAAATTCTACAAACAAAATACTAAACCCTAAACTTTGGACCCTTCACCCTAAACATAAACCTATAACCATTGACCCTTAACCTTAAACATCAAACCCTAAACCTTCAACATTAAACCCTAAATAAGAAGCCTATACGTTTAACATAAATCCTAGATGCTAAACTTAAACCTCAGACCCTATACACTAAGTCCTATATCATGAACCATAAACCCTATAGCATAGATCCTAAATCTTAAACTATAAATCTTAGACCCTTAGCCAAAATTTAACCCTAGATCCTTAACATGAATACCTAAATCCTAAACCTTATAGGTTAAACCTCAATCCTTAGACCTTATACCATAAACCCTAAATACTAAACCCTCAACTCTTAACACTAAAGCCTAATCTGTAAAGTCTTAACCTTAAACCTTTTAGACCCTTAACTCTAAATCATAGACCCTAAAACCAAAACCTAAAACCTAAACCTTAAACCCTAAATCATCAACCTCAAACCTAAACTCTATATTTTAACCTAAACCCTATGCCCTTATACCCATAACCTAATCTTAAGCCTTAGTTAATTAATCCTAATTCCTAAACTCTAAACCATAGAGCTGTAACCCTAAACTATTGACCCTAAATACTAAAGAGTAAAATCCCTTTTTGGTCCTTGAAAGATTGCTTCAGTGACACTTTAGTCCTCCAATCATTTTTACTGACACTTTAGTCCCTGAAAGATCATTTTGTCAGCCATTTTAGTCATCTGCTAGGGTCTATTAGTGGGACTTAACAGAAAATGTCATGTGGCATGTTAAGTGCTGACGTGTCCGTTATGTGTTGATGTGACACATTAAAAAATTTTAAAAAAATCCCTCCTATCTCTTTTCTCTCTCTCTCCCTCCCACTCTTATCTCTCTCTCATTTTCATCTCTCTCTCTGCTCCATCTCCATCTCCGTCTCACTCTCATCTCTCTTTCTCTCCACCATCTCCCTCTCACTCTCATCTCTTTCTCCTCCATCTCTCTCTCACTCTTATCTCTTTTTCTCTTTGCCATCTCCCTTTCATTCTCATCTCTCTCTCTCTCCTCTATCTCTTATCTCTCTTTTTCTCTGCCATCTCTCTCTCTCTCCTCCATCTTTGTCTCACTCTTATCTCTCTTTCTGTCCACCATCTCCCTCTCACTCTCATCTCTCTCTCTTCGCCATATCTCCCTCTCACTCTCATATCTCTTTCTCTCTCTCCGCCATCCTCATACTTATTAGCAGAGTACTCTCCCCCTTGGGTGGACTTAGTCCATGAACTTAGCATATAATGAGATCTTCTTGGCTTAGGAGAACGTGAAGGGTGACTGGTGCATGGTGAAAATGAAGAGGTACATGTAATTGAGTCAACTCGGTGATGAAGAAAATGGGTATATGTAACTTATACCGAGTCAACTCGGTGAAGAGGTACTTGGGCATGCACTCCACGTGAAGAGTGACATTTACATTATCAACCTCGGTAAAACATAGGAAAAGCTTCAGTACAGCCAGGCCTTATGGTCAGAGAGTTGTTCTTAAGTTTGCTCAGTACACTGGCGCCTATCCAATTGCAGGAAGGCACACTCCTTACTGTATTTATTTGATTACAGCCCATTAAGGAAGTTGCTCTTGGAAATATACCAACTATTGCTTTCTGTGACACTGATTCTCCAATGCGTTATGTTGACATTGTCATTCTTGCCAATAATAAGGGAAAACTACAGAGGACTTGAGGAGGCCAAGCAACAAGAGGAAGATGAAGCACCTGCTACCCCTGAGTAATTGCACTATGACTGCTAGCTCACGACTGGAACTAGTTTGGCTAGTCTTTCTCTTACCTAAGTTGAAGCGAGAAAGGTGTAGAGGAGACGGGGAAGAGAGAGGAGAGAGAGAGAGAAATGAGAGAGGAAGGATTTTTAAAATTTTTTTTTAATGTGCCACATCAGCACATAACGGACACGTCAGCACTTAACGTGCCACATGACATTTTTTGTTAAGTCCCACTAGCAAACCCTAGCGGAGGACTAAAATGGTGGACGGAATGATCTTTCAGGGACTAAAGTGTTGGTAAAAATAATTGTAGGACTAAAGTGTCACCGAAGCAATCTTTCAAGGACCAAAAAGGGGTTTTACTCAATGCTAAACTCTAGATGTTTAACCTTAAATTTAATTCCCTAAACCTTAAACTATGGACCCTTAACCTAAATCTCTAAACCCTATTGCCTTGGCCCTTAACCTTAAATTTTGAACCCTAAATCCTAAACCTTAGGCCCTACAGCCTTAATCTAAACCTTAGATACTTAACCATAATCCTTAACCCTAGATCCTTGACCCTAAACCTTAAACTTTAGCCTCAATTATAAATGCTTAACCCTAATTCTAAATATTAAATCTTAAACTTTAAACTCTAAACTCTAAACCTTAAATCATAGAGCATTAACCCAAAAACCTAAACCCTTAACCTAAACTCTAGATGCTTAATCCTAATCATTAAACCCTAAACTTTAGAGCCTTAACATTAAACCCTAAATCCTAAGTTCTAAGCTTAACCTTAGAGCTACAATCCTAAACCCTACTTTATAAAATGTCAACCCTAAACCATTGATCTTATATCCTAAATCCTAGACCCTTAATACTAAACTCTAAGCCATTGACCCATAACCTTAAACCCTAGATGCTTAAGACTAATCCCTAAACTAAAATTTAGATAGTCTAGTCTTTATTAGTAACTTGATCATATAAATATTTTGATTGATGTTCAAGTAATTACTATAATTATTTGATTTTAAGGTTGTGCACTGATTGAATAGGAGAATTTTTATAATTCCAAAAATTCAATAGAGGCCTTGAATGGAACCTACCTTTTGCAAACTACCAGTGTTAGTTGGGCTTTTAACCTTAGACACTAAACTCAAAGTTGATT
>QAOA01002107.1:0-25340 GCA_003255065.1 Cercis canadensis | reverse complement strand
TCAAGACTTGTAACCTTAAATCATAAACCCTTGATACTAAACCCTAAACCTTAGACCCTTAATCTTAAGCCCTAGTTTTTTAACCTTATTTCTTAAACCTTAAACCCTAAATTTAAACACTAAACTCTAAATGCTTAACCCTTAATCTTGTACCCTAAACTTTTAAACTTAAACTCTAAACCATAGACCTTATAACTTAAACCTTAAACCCTACACTCTTGACCCTTGACCCTTAACCATAAATCTAGACCTTTAATCTAAACCCTAGATGCTTAACCCTAAATTTTAGATTCTTAACCCTACATCTTGAACCCTAAATCCTAGACTCTTAACGCCAATCTTAGATATTTAACCTTAAACCCTTATCTTTAAACCTTAGAACCAAAGCCCTAAACCATAGACCTTTTAACCTAATTCATAAACCTTAGATGATGAACCTTAAGCTTTATACCTTAAACTCATAACCCTAAATTTAAAACCCTAGACAATAAATCTAGTCTTTAAATAATAGACCCTAAACTCTAGACCTTTAACCTAATCTTAAACCCTAGATGTTTAACCCTAATCCAACCTGACTAGCTTAACATTAAACCCTTAATCCTAAACCCTAGATATTAAACATTAAATTTAAACTCTTGACCCTTATGCCTAAGCCTTATATTATAAGCCCTAATGCTTAGACCCTTAATGGAAATCCTAGACCCTAAATCCTAAAGGCTAACCATTAACCTTGGGCCCTAAATGATACACCCTAGACACTAACCCATTAAGCCTAGACCCTAAACCCTTAACTCGATGTTTAACACTAAAATTGAAACCCTAAACCCTAGACTCTAAACTCTCAATGTTTAGCACTCAACATGAAATGCTAAACTCTCAGTTATAGACACTAAACCTTAAACCCTAAACCCTGTGGCCTATACTCTAAAACTAAGACCCTAAATCTTAAACTCTAAACCTTAAGTCCTAGAACTTAGACACTAAACCATAAACCTTAGATTATTAATTAAACCTTAAGCCTTTAAAACTAAACCTTAAACCTTATACCCTAACCTTTAAACTCTATATCCTAAATCTTAAATCCTAAACCCTAAAACATGGACCTTTAATTGAAAACATAAACCCTTTACCCTAAATCCTATATCTTACATTCTTGACCCCTAACCTTAAATCCTAGAAACTAACCCTCAGACTCCTAATCCTAAAATCTAAATCATAAATCCTAGAGACTAAACTTTTATTCCTAAACCTTATAGCTTAAAACTTGAATCCTAAACCTTAAATTGTATGCCCTAAACTATAAACCCTACACCTTCAACCTAAACCCTGGGCCCTTTACCCTAATCCCTAGACTCTTCATCCTTAAACCTAAATGCTAGATCCTAAGCCCTAAATCCTAGACCTTTAATGTAAACTCTAAGCCCTTAATCGTAGACACTAAACCCAAACTCAAAACCTTAAACCCTAAATTATAAAACATATATCATAAACCCTAGATACAACCATAAAAACTAAATCCTAGACCTTACAAAACTATATACCCTTTATCTAAAGATGCTTAACACAAAACAATTGACCTAATACCTTAAACTCATGACCTTTAATTGTAAATCCTAAACTCTAAATCATAATCTCAAAACTCTAAACCCTAGACTCTTAATATGAACCCTAGGCCTTTAATCCTAAATTCTAAACCCTAGATCCTTAACTCTAAACCATACACCCTAGACCCTTAACCTAAATTCTGGATGCTTAATTTTAATCCTAAAACCCTAGACTTTAGAGCCTTAACCCTAAATCTTAAACCACCTGGATCCTAAACCTTAAAACCTTAATCTTAGATCTTTTACCCTAAACCCTAAACCCTAAACCCTAGTACCACAATCCTAAACGTTAAACTATTAACTATAAACTCTAAGTCCTAGACACTATACCTTAAAACTTAGTTCCTAAATCCTAGAACCTTAACTTGAAATCTTAAACCCTAAATATAACCCTAAATCTTAAATTCTAAACTCTTGACCCTCAAGACCAGGATCCTAAGTCCAAAATCTTAGACCAAACCTAAATCTTAGATGCTTAACCTTAGACCCTGTACCTTAAAACTCTTGACCCATAATCCCAAATTTTAACCCTAGATAGTAAACGCTAAACTTTAAATCCTACACCTTATACTCTAAAACCAAGACCTTAAATATTAGACTCTAAATACTAAACCTTAATTTCTATAACTTAGATACTAGACCCTAGATACTAAACGTTAAACCTTAGATTGTTAATTAAACCCTAAGCCTTTAAACCCTAGACAAAACACCTTAAATTCTAGATCCTAACCTTTAAACTCTAAATCCTAAATCTTAGAATCTAAACCTTAGACCTTGAACCTTAAATCCTTGACCCCTAATCTTAGACCCTTAATCCTAGACCCCTAACCCTAAAAACTAAATGCTAAATCATAGACCCTTAGCCCTAAAAACTAAACCCTAAACTCTAAATTATAAATTTAGTCAGTAAACCTTCATGCTAAACCCTATGCCTTAAAACTTGAACCCTAAATCTTAAATTGTATACCTAAAACTATGAACCTTACACCTTTTACCTAAACCTTAGGCCTTTAACCCTAATCCTTAGACCTTTCATCCTTCACACTAATTGCTAGATCCTAAGTCCTAAACCCTAGACCATTAACATAAAACCCAACCCTTTAACCGTAGATACTAAAACCTAAATTGTAGACCTTAAACCACCTAAACTTGAAACACGAAACCATAAACCATAGACCTTACATCGTAAAATCTATACCACTAACCCTAGAAATTAAACCCTAAATTCTAAACACTTAACCTTAATCTTTAGACCCTAATAAGCCATTTAGCCTTAAACTAAACACTAGATACTTAACCTTAACTTCTTGACTATATACCCTAAACTCATGACCCTTAATCATAAATCTTAAACCCTAAAGCATAGTCTCTATACTCTAAATTCCTATACTTTTAACATGAACCCTAGCCTTTAACCCTAGACCCTAAACCCTAAGCTTTATATCCTTAACCCTTAACCTTACACCTATGACCCTTAACCTAAACTATAGATGCTTAACTTTAATCCCAAAACCTTAAATCCTAGAGCTTTAACCTTAAACCCTAAGCCACCTAGAACCTCAACCTCAACCTTAGATGCTTAACCTTAAACACTTAACCATAAACCCTAGAGGTAATCCTAAACATTAAATTATAAACACTAAATCTTAAACCCTAAACATTATATCCTAAAATTTAGACTCTAAACCCTAAACTCTAGAACCTTAACCCAAAATCTTATGCTTTAAACCTTAGATACTAGACCCTAAATAATAATCCCTAAACTCCAAACCCTTGACCTTCAAACTTAAAACCAAGATTCTAAAGCCAAAAACCTAGACCCTACACCTAAATCCTAAATGCTTAACCCTAGACCCTATACCTTAAACTCTTGAGCCATAATCCTAAATCCTAAAACCTAGACCCCATAGGCTTAAACCTAAACCTTAGACCCTAAACCCTTTATCCTAAGCTCTAAATCCTAGACCTTTAACCTAAATCTTGAACACTAAATCTTAGATCCTAAATCCTAGATCATAGACCCTTAACCTAAACCCTAGAACCTACAACCTAAACTTAAGACTCGTAACCCTAAGTCATAAACCCTAGGTACTAAACTTTAAGCTTTAAACCATATATCCTAAACCCTAAATTATATATCCTAGACCCTTAACCTATTCCTAAGCCTTAATTGCTTAACCTCAATCCTTAATCCATAAACCTTAAACTATAGACTCTAACCTTAAATCTTACACCCTTGACCCTTAACCCTAAATTATATATGCTTAACCCTAATCTGTAAACCTTAAACCCTAAATCCTAGACCCATAACCTCAACCCTAGATGTTGAATCATAAACCCTTAACCCTAGAGCCATAACCTTAAATCTTAAACTATAAACCCTAAACTTTAAAAACAAAGCCGTAATCCTTAAATTCTAAACCCTAAAACCTAAATCCAAAGCCTTAATCCTTAAACCCTAGATCCAAAGTCCTAAACTATATACCTTTAACCTATTCCCTAAATCTTAGATGTTGAACTATAGGCCCTATACGTTAAATCCTAAAATCTAGATCCAAAGCCTTAATCCTTAAACCATAGATCCAAAACCCTAAACTATATACCTTTAACTTATTCCCTAAATCCTAGATGTTGAATCATAGACCCTATACCTTAAACTTATGACTTGTAACTTTAAATCCAAAACCCTAGGCAATAAACCCTAAATCCTACTAAACCCTAGATCCTTAACCTAATTTGAAGCCTTAGATGGTTAACACTAATTCATAAATCTTAAACCCTAGACCTTAAACCCTAAACTCTAATGACTAAACCTTAATTCCTTCACTCTAAATCATAGATAATAAACCCAAAACTATAGATCATAAGCCCTAACACTTAGGCCCTTAACTTAAACTCTTAACCTTTAACATTCATAACTAAACCTTAGACACTAAACCTTAAATTAGAGACTCTTAACCATAAACCCTAAACTCATGACCACTCACCCTTGGCCCTAAACTATACACCTTAGATGTTAAACCCTAAAGCTTTAAGTTCTTAAACCTAAACATTAAACCCTAAACTTTTGATGTTTAACACTAAAAATAAAACCCTAAACCCTTGACACTTAACATCAAACAAGAAGCCATAATCCCTTGAGTTTTAACCTTAACACTAAACCTAAACCTTTAACCTTAATCTCTAAATCATAAATATTAGACCCTTAACACTAAATTCTACACCCTTGACCCTTAAGACTTAGGCCCTAAACCCTTAACCCTAAACCTTAAATTGAAGGCCCTAAATCTTAAACCTTAGATCCTTAACCTAAATTCTAGATACTTAACCCTAAACCCTAGACCTTAAACCCTTAACCCTAATCACAAAACCTAAACTCTTGAGACATAAACTCTAGATGCTTAACCCTAATTCCTAATTCCTATATCCTAAACCTTAGAGTCTTAACACTAAATCTTAGACCCTAAATCATCCTAAACCTTTAACCTTAATCTGTAAATCATAAATATTAGACCCTTGACCCTTAAGACTTAGGCCCTAAACTCTTAACCCTAAACCTTAAATTGAAGGCCCTCAATCTTAAACCTTAGATCCTTAACCTAAATTCTAGATACTTAACCCTAAACCCTAGACCTTAAACCCTTAACCCTAATCGTAAAACCTAAACTCTTGAGACATAAACTCTAGATGCTTAACCCTAATTCCTAAATCCTAAATCCTAAACCTTAGAGTCGTAACACTAAATCTTAGACCCTAAATCATAAATCCTAGACCCTTAAGTTCAATCATAGATGCTTAACCCTAATACTTAAATCCTAAACTCTAGAGTCATAACCCTAAATTCTAAATTTAAATCCTAAACCCTAGACCTAAAACCTACACCCTAAACTCTTAATACTATACCCTTAATTCTAAACCCTAAATACTAAACTCTAGACCTTAAATCTTAAAACTTAGACCTTAAACCCTAATCCCCAAAAATGACCCTAAATCCTAAACCTTTGACTCTCAACCTTGAAACCTAGATCATAAACTTGAAACCTAAAACCCCTCAACCTAAACCTTATATGTTTAACCTTAGACCCTATTTCTTAAACTCAAGACCTGGAGTCCTAAATCCTAAACACAAGGCCCTAATCCTTAAACCTTTAACCTAATCTTTATGGCAATAGATACTTACCCTACCCTTAACCTTAACCCTAGTTGTTTAACCTTAACTTCTAAATGTTAAACCCTAAATCTAGAGCCTTAACCCTAAAACCCAAATCCTAGACCTTTAACCTAAACTCTAGATGCTTAATCCTAATCCTTAAACCTTAAATCCTAGATCTTTAACCTTAAATCATAAACCTTAAACCTTAGACCTTTAACCTCAGCCCTAATTACTTAACCTTAATTCTTAACCCTAAATCTTAAATTTTTAAGCTGTAACCTTAAACCTTAAACTCTAAATCTAGAGACTTCACCTTATAGCCTAAACACTAGACCTTTAACATTAACTCTAAATTCTTATCCCTAATCCCTAAATCATAAAGCATAAACCCTAGAACTTTAATCCTAGACCCTTAAGCTCAACAGTAGATGCTTATCCCTAACAACTAAACTCTAAACCGAACCTTAAACTATAATCCTTAAACCTTAAATTGTATACCCTAAAAAAACTCTAGCTACTAAACCTTAAATCTTAGACCTTAAACTCTCAAATTAGATCCTAAATCTTAAACCTTAGACCATAAATCCTAAATCTTACACCCTAAACACAAAAGCCTAATTCGTAAAGTCTTAACCTTAAACCTCAAACAATAGACCCTTAACTCTAAAACCAAGACCTTAAAATCAAAACCTAAAACTTAAACTTTAAACCTTAAATTGTAGACCCTAAACCTAAACCCTATGCCTTTAACCCTGACCCTGGACCTTATACCCATAACCTAATCCTAAGCCCTAGTTGCTTAACCCTAATCCCTAAACCTTAAAAACTAGAGCCTTAACTTTAAACCATAGACCCTAAATACTAAAGTTTAGACATTTAACCTTAAATTTGATTCCTCAAACCCTTGACTTGAATATCTAAATCTTAAACCCTATTGGCTTAACCCTAAACCCTAAACTTTAGGCCTTACACCCTTAACCTAAACCTTAGATACTTAACCATATTCTCTAAATCCTAAACCCTAAACCTTAAACCCTAGCCTCAACTATAAATGCTTAACTTTAATTACTAAACCCTAAATTCTAAATCGTAAACTTTAGACTCTAAACCTTAAATCCTAGATCCTTAACCTAAAAACCTAAAACTTAAACCCTTAACCTAAATTCTAGATGCTTAACCTTAATCATTAAACTCAAAACCTTAGAGCCTTAACCCTAAACCCTAGACTCTTAAACTAAACCCTAGAGCTATAATCCTTAACCCTAAATCATAAAATGTCAACCTTAGACAATGAACCATTTACCATATACTCTAAACTGTAGATCATTAATCTTAAACCCTAGACCCTTGACTTGTAAATCTTTGCAATAATCCCTAAATCATAATTTTACAAAACGTAATCTTGATTGGTAATGTGATCATATAAATATTTTGATTGTTGTTCAAGTAATTATTATAATTATTTGATTTTAAGGTTACGCATTGGTTAAATATGAGAATTTCGATGATTCTCAAAATGCAATAGAAGCCTTGAATGGATATGATCTTCTTACACAAATTACTAATGTTGTTTGGGCTTTCAGCCAAATGAGCATAAGGTATTTTTCTACACCAAAAAATGGAAAAAACTTTTTGTAGATTCTAATTTTCTTGTATAAACATCAAAGTTAATTTTCAAAAATAGCATTTTCTAGCTGTATTTCAAAACATGTGCTTCTAATTTTATCTCCGTGATGTGATTGTAGCTACCATCTTAATCTTAACCCTATATGCTTAACCTTTATTTTTAAACCCTAACCTTATAGCCTTAAGCCTAAATCCTGAATTGTAAATCTTATCGTAAACTTTAAAGCCTCCTTAAACTATAGAGCCTTAACCTTAAACCTTAATTTCTAGACATAAACCTTAAATCATAAACCCTAGACACAAATCCTTAAACCCTTGTCCTTTAATTCTAAACACTACATCCTAAACCCAAAGCCCTATACCCTTCACCTAAATCCTAGATGCTTAACCTTAAACCCTAGACCCTATACCCTAAACTTATGAACCTTAATCATAAATTCTAAAATCAACACTAACCTTAAACCATAAATTGTAGTACCTAATCTCTAAACCCTAGACCCTTAACCTTTATCCTGAAATCTTATATGCTTAGCACAAAATTGTAAACCATAGCCTTAACCCTAAACCTTAAACTCTTGTCCCTTAAGCTTAACTCTAGTTGCTTAACCTTAGTCCTAAAACTCTAAATCTTGAACCCTAAATTTATAATGCTATAACCTAATATGTAAACAATAAACGTTAGACCATAAACCCTAACCCAAGATCGTAAACCTTAAACCCTAGATACATAAACATAAATCTTAAACCCTAGACCTTAATCCCTATACTAAAAAATCTAGGCACTAAAACCAAAACCCCAGATACTAAACCCAAAACTATAAGCCCTTAACCTTAGACTCTAAACCCTAAACCCTAAACCCTAGACCCTTAATGTTATACATAAAATCCTAAATGCTAAACTCTTAAACCATAACCTTAAAACCTATATCCTAAACTCGAAACCCTAGACCCTTAACCTAAACCCTATAACTTAAAATCATGACTTAAAATGTTAAATCCTTAACCATAGACTCTAAACCTAGACCATAAACCCTAAACCTTGAAAAGTAAACCCTAGACCCTTAAGTATAAACCCTATGCCCTTGATCCTTAACCTTAAACCCTAGATGGTTTATCCTAAACTCGAAACCCTAGACCCTTAACCTAAACCCTATAACTTCAAATCATGACTTAAAATGTTAAATCCTTAACCATAGACTCTAAACCTAGACCATAAACCTTAAACCTTGAAAAGTAAACCCGAGACCCTTAACTATAAACCCTATGCCCTTGATCCTTAACCTTAAACCCTAGATGGTTAGCACTAATCCCTAAACCAAAAACCTTAAACCCTTAACCAAAATCCTAGATGCTTAACCTTAATCCTAAAACTCTAATACCTAACCCCTAGAGCCATAACCTTAAACATGAAATACTAAAATGTAAATCGTAAATCATAGAGCTTAGACATAATATCTAAACCCTAAAACCTGGACCGTAATTCCTAAACCTAGATACTAAACCTTAAATCCTAGGCCGTTAACCTAGATTGTAAATCTTAAACTCTTGATGCTTAACCCTCAATCCTAATACCTAGATCTTAAACATAAAACGCTAAACCTTAACCTAAATCATAGGTACTTAACCTTAATCCCAAAAGCCTAAACCTTAAACCTAAGAGTCATAACTCTAAAACCTAACCCTAAATCATAAACGCTAGACCTTAAATCCAAAAGTCTCAACCCAAAACCTTAATCCCTAAAACCTAGGCCCTAAAATCTAAACCTTAAACTCTAGACCCTATATCCTAGCACTAAATCTTGAACCCTAGACACTAAAGCTTAAATCCTAAACCTTAGACCCTTACCCCTAAACCCTACACCCTTGATCCCTAACCTTAAGCCATATAACCTTAACCTAAAGCCTAGATGCATAGCAATAATCCACCCTAGAGCTTTAATCCTAAACCCTAGACTCTAAATCTTAAACCATAAACCCTAGACCTTTAACCTTAACCTTAGATAATCCTTAAACCCTAAACTCTACAATCTTAATCATGAATCCTAAACCCTAGATGATAAATCATAAACCCTAGACATAACCTTAAACCTAACACCCTAAAGTCTAAACCCTTGACCTTTAATCCTAAAACTTAGATCCTTAACTCAAAACCCTAGACCTTCAACCTAAACTCTAGATGCTTAACCTTAATTCTTAAATTGTAAACCCTAAAGCCTTAACCCTAAACCCTAGACCCCTAAGCTCAACCGTAGATGCTTATCCCTAATACCTAAACCTTAAACCGTTGAGTCGTAACCTTAAACCCTAAATTATAAACCATAAATCATAAACCCTAAAGCCTAGACCCTTAAAATATACTATAGATGCATATCACTAGATTCTATATCTTAAATTGATGACCCATAACCCTAAATTCAAAAACCTAAACAATAAACCCTAAATCTTAAATCATAGTCCCTAAACCTTAAATCATACACTCTAAACCCATAACTTAATTCGTAGACACTAAATGCTAGTGCCTTAACTTGAAACCCTAGACCTTTAACTTAAACTCTAGATGCTTAACTTAAACCTTAAACCTTATACATTAAATTCATGACTCGTAACCCTAGATCATAAATGCTAAACCATAGACCTTTAACCCTAAATCCTTGATCTTTAACCTCAAACATGAAACCTTAAAACCTACATCCAAAACCTAAAACCCTAAACTCAACCTAAATTGTAGATGCTTAACACTGAACTGTAAACCCTAAATCATAGAATTTAACCCCGGGCCTTAAACCTTAAATGATAAATAATAGACTATAAACCTAAACCTTAAATTCTAAATGCTTAATCCTTAACCATAAGCCCCAAATTCTAAACTATAGACCTTTATCCCTAAACCCTATACTCATAATCCTAGACCTTAAATTCTACAAACAAAATACTAAACCCTAAACTTTCGACCCTTCACCCTAAACATAAAACCTATAACCATTGACCCTTAACCTTAAACATCAAACCCTAAACCTTCAACATTGAACCCTAAATAAGAAGCCTATACGTTTAACATAAATCCTAGATGCTAAATCTTAAACCTCAGACCCTATACACTAAGTCCTATATCATGAACCCTAAACCCTAAAGCATAGATCCTAAATCTTAAACTATAAATCTTAGACACTTAGCCAAAATTTAACCCTAGATCCTTAACATGAATACCTAAATCCTAAACCTTATAGGTTAAACCTCAATCCTTAGACCTTATACCATAAACCCTAAATACTAAACCCTCAACTCTTAACACTAAAGCCTAATCTGTAAAGTTTTAACCTTAAACCTTTTAGACCCTTAACTCTAAATCATAGACCCTAAAACCAAAACCTAAAACCTAAACCCTAAACCCTAAATCATCAACCTCAAACCTAAACTCTATATTTTAACCTAAACCCTATGCCCTTATACCCATAACCTAATCTTAAGCCTTAGTTAATTAACCCTAATTCCTAAACTCTAAACCATAGAGCTGTAACCCTAAACTATAGACCCTAAATACTAAAGAGTAAAATCCCTTTTTGGTCCTTGAAAGATTGCTTCAGTGACACTTTAGTCCTCCAATCATTTTTACTGACACTTTAGTCCCTGAAAGATCATTTTGTCAGCCATTTTAGTCATCTGCTAGGGTCTGTTAGTGGGACTTAACAGAAAATGTCATGTGGCATGTTAAGTGCTGACGTGTCCGTTATGTGCTGATGTGGCACATTAAATTTTTTTTAAAAAATCCCTCCTATATCTTTTCTCTCTCTCTCTCTTCCCCCTCTCTCCTTTCCACTCTTATCTCTCTCTCATTTTCATCTCTCTCTCTCCTCCATCTCCGTCTTACTCTCATCTTTCTTTCTCTCCACCATCTCCCTCTCACTCTCATCTCTCTCTCCTCCATCTCCCTCTCACTCTTATCTCTTTTTCTCTTTGCCATCTCCCTTTCATTCTCATCTCTCTCTCTCCTCTCTCTCTTATCTCTCTTTTTCGCTGCCATCTCTCTCTCTCTCCTCCATCTTTGTCTCACTCTTATATCTCTTTCTGTCCACCATCTCCCTCTCACTCTCATCTCTCTCTCTTCGCCATATCTCCCTCTCACTCTCATATCTCTTTCTCTCTCTCTGCCATCCTCATACCTATTAGCTAAGTACTCTCCCCCTTGGGTGGACTTAGTCTATGAACTTAGCACATGATGAGATCTTCTTGGCTTAGGAGAATGTGAAGGGTGACTGGTGCATGGTGAAAATGGAGGGGTACATGTAATTGAGTCAACTCGGTGATGAAGAAAAGGGGTATATGTAACTTATACCGAGTCAACTCGGTGAAGAGGTACTTGGGCATGTACTCCACGTGAAGAGTGACATTTACATTATCAACCTCGGTAAAACATAGGAAAAGCTTAAGTACAGCCAGGCCTTTTGGTCAGAGAGTTGTTCTTAAGTTTGCTCAGTACACTGGAACCTATGCAATTGCAGGAAGGCACACTCCTTACTGTATTTATTTGATTGCAGCTCATCAAGGAAGTTGCTTTTGGAAATATACCAACTATTGCTTTCTGTGACACTGATTCTCCAATGCGTTATGTTGACATTGTCATTCTTGCCAATAATAAGGGAAAACTACAAAGGACTTGAGGAGGCCAAGCAACAAGAGGAAGATGAAGCACTTGCTGCCCCTGAGTAATTGCACTATGATTGCTAGCTCACAACTGGAACCAGTTTGGCTAGTCTTTCTCTCACCTAAGTTGAAGCAAGAAAGGTGTAGAGGAGACGGGGAAGAGAGAGGAGAGAGAGAGAGAAATGAGAGAGGAGGGATTTTTTAAATTTTTTTTAATGTGCCACATCAGCACATAACGGATACGTCAGCACTTAACGTGCCACATGGCATTTTCTGTTAAGTCCCACTAACAAACCCTAGCAGAGGACTAAAATGGTGGACGGAATGATCTTTCAGGGACTAAAGTGTCAGTAAAAATAATTGTAGGACTAAAGTGTCACCGAAGCAATCTTTCAAGGAGCAAAAAGATGTTTTACTCAATACTAAACTCTAGATGTTTAACCTTAAATTTAATTCCCTAAACCTTAAACTATGGACCCTTAACCTAAATCTCTAAACCCTATTGCCTTGGCCCTTAACCTTAAATTTTGAACCCTAAATCCTAAACCTTAGGCCCTACAGCCTTAATCTAAACCTTAGATACTTAACCATAATCCTTAACCCTAGATCCTTGACCCTAAACCTTAAACTTTAGCCTCAATTATAAATGCTTAACCCTAGTTCTAAATTTTAAATCTTAAACTTTAAACTCTAAACCTTAAATCATAGAGCATTAACCCAAAAACCTAAACCCTTAACCTAAACTCTAGATGCTTAATCCTAATCATTAAACCCTAAACTTTAGAGCCTTAACATTAAACCCTAAATCCTAAGTTCTAAGCTTAACCTTAGAGCTACAATCCTAAACCCTACTTTATAAAATGTCAACCCTAAACCATTGATCTTATACCCTAAACCCTAGACCCTTAATACTAAACTCTAAGCCATTGACCCATGACCTTAAACCCTAGATGCTTAGGACTAATCCCTAAACTGAAATTTAGATAGTCTAGTCTTTATTAGTAACTTGATCATATAAATATTTTGATTGATGTTCAAGTAATTACTATAATTATTTGATTTTAAGGTTGTGCACTGATTGAATAGGAGAATTTTGATAATTCTCAAAATTCAATAGAGGCCTTGAATGGAACCTACCTTTTGCAAACTACCAGTGTTAGTTGGGCTTTTAGCCAATCAAAAGGAGATCAAAGTTGATTTTCAAAAATTGTATTTTTTTAGCTGTATTTCAAAACACTTGCTTTTAATTTGATTCCACGATGTGATTGTAGCTACCACTTTGGCCTTAATCCTAAACCTTAATCTCTAAACACTAAACCTTAAACTATATGCACTATACTCTAGACATTATATCCTAAACCATAGACCTTAAATCCTAAACCTTAGACACAAACTCCCAAATCCTTGACCTTTAATTCTAAACCCTACCTCCTCAACTAGAAATTGTAGACCTTTTACCTAAATCCTTGATGCTTAACCCTAAAGCTTATACCCTATACCCTAAACTCAATCTTTAACTTTAAATCCTAAACCCTATATACTAAACTCTAAACCTTAAACCATAAATTGTAATACATAATCCCTAAATCTTAGACCTTTAACCTTTATCCTTAAACCCTAGATGTTTAGCGCTACACCAAAAACCCTAGCATAGACCTTTAACCTCTGCCCTAGATCTTAACCCTAGTCCCAAAACTTTAAATCTTGAACCCTAAAGTCATAATGCTAAACTATAAATCCTAAAGTATAAAAGCTAAACCTTAGACTCTAAGCCATGGATCGCCCTAGAGCCTTAATCATAAACCTTAATCCCTATACCCTAAAATCTAGGCCTTAAAACCTAAACCCTAAACTTTAAGCCCTTAACCCTCAACTGTAAACTCTAGACCCTTAACATTATACAAAAAATCCTAAACCCTTGACCATAAAACCTAGATGCTAAACTTGAAACCTTAGGCCCTCAACCTAAATTCTAGATGCTTAACCCTAAACTCTAGACCCTATAACTTAATATAATGACATATAACCCTAAATGCTCAACATTACATTCTAAACTATAAACCATAAATTATAGACCGTAACCCTAAAAAATAAACACTAGACCCTTAATCCTAAAACCCAAGCCTTTGACCCACAACCTTTAACCCTAGCTGGTTAGCACTAATCCCTAAATTGTAAACCCTAGACCCTAAACCCTAAAGCCTCGACCTAAAATTGTAAACCTTAAACCCTATGCCCTAGCCCTAAACTTTGAATTCTAAACATTAAACCCTAAACCCTAAAATGTAAATCCTAGACCCATACCTCAAATTCTTACACCCTTAACCCATAACCCTAAATCATAAATCCTTAACCTAAACCTTAGATGTTTAGCACTAACCCTTAAATTGTAAACCATAAAGCTTTATCCCTAAACTTAGACCCTTAACCTTGATCCAAGATGCTTAACCTAATCCCTAAACCTTAAAGCCTAGAGTCATAACCTTAAACCTTAAAATTTAAACCCTAAATGAAAAATCCTAAACCCTAGATCCTATACTATAAACCCTATAGCCTTAACCCTAAATTCTAAATCCTAAACAGTAAACTATAAATCATGAACCCTATATATAGTCTTAAACCTTTAACCTTCAACCCTTAACCCTAAAACCTAGATCCTTAACTCAAAACCCTAGACCCTTAATCTTATCCCTAAACCCTAGATCCTAAGCTCAACCACAAATGCTTACCCCTAATACAAAAATCCTAAACCCTTAAGCTATAACCCTAAACCATAAACTTTAGACCCTATACTCGAAACCCTACATCTTTAACATATTCCCTATATGCTTAAAGCTAGACCTCATACCTTAAATTGATGACTCGTAACCCTAAATCCTAAATCCTAAACTCTAAATCCTAAATCATAGTCTTTAAACCCTTAACTATAAACTCTAAACATAACCTAATCCCAAGCCCAATTGCTTAACCCTAATCCCTAGAACTTAAACTTTGGATCCTAATCTTTAAACCCTAAAACCTAGGCCCTTAACCTAGACCATAAACCCTAATCCCTATACCCTAAACTCTAAACTCAAATATCTAAACCCTTGACCCTCAAACCTAAAACCAAGATCCTAAACTCAAAACCCTACACCCTTAACCTAAAGCCCAAATACTTAACCATAGACCCAAAAATCCTATACATTAAACTCATGACCTGTAACCTTAAATCTTGAACTCTAAATCCTAAAGTATAGACCTTAAACCCTAAATCCTTGACCCTTAACCTCAATCTTATATGCTTAAATCTAATCCTTAAATCCTAAATCATAAATGCTAAATCCTAGACACTAGACCCTAGACACTAAATGCTAAATTATGGATAATTGACCCTTAACCTCAAACACAAAACCTTAAACCCTTGAACCTAAACCCTAGATGATTAAGCTAAACTCAAAATGCTTAACACTTAACCGTCAACCATAAATCCTAGACCCTTATCCCTAGCCTCTAAATCCTAAACCATAAACAATAAATTATAAACCCTAAACATTAAATTCTAAATGCTTAATCCTTATTAATTGTAGATACTAAACCTTAAATTTCAAACCCTTATTCTTAAACCCTTGACCCGTAAACCTAGGCCCTAGATCCTAAACTATACATATGAAATTCTAAACCCTAAACCCTATGCCCTTAACCTTAGACCTTAAGGCCAAAACTCTCGACCATTAACCTTAAACTGTTGACCCCTAAACCTTTAACACTAAACCTTAAACCAAAATCCCTATAGTATTAACCTAAATCCTATATGCTAAACCTTAAACTCTAGACCCTATACACTAAACTTAATGACTTGTAACCATAAATCATAAAGTATAGACTATAAACCCTACACTATAAATCCTAAATGCTTAACCAAAACCTAATCCTAGATCTTTAACCCTAATACCTAACCCTTATAGGTTTAACCTCAATCCATAGACTCTATGAAGGCTGCAGGATCTATTCCTAGGGGGGTGAATAGGAATTCTTAAAATTAATTGAAAGATCAGTTCTAATATAAATAAATTCAAATAACAGATTTGTTTAAGAACTAGTTCTTTAACAAATACTAGATTTGAACACAGAGAAATAACTTAATCAACCATCAACCATTAAGAACAGAGCAGAAGTTAATCCAGAAAATGAAAGATAAAGAGAGAGAAGATCTGCAAGAGTCTTCATAGTGGTTTAGCTTAAAAATGCCTACATCCACTTTTCCCATATCTAGGGTTCCACTATTCTTCAAGTTTATTTTTCCAAGCTTCTTAACCATGGTTTTTGTTTTTCAAGCTAACCATGAACTCACACTCTCTAACACACCAGAGATCACTCTCATGGATTTCTTCGATAGAAATCCAAATACAAAACCCAAGTTTTCAGTGCAGCCCCAAAGAAGAAACTCTCTTACAAAGTAGAAATGATACAATGAAGTTCTTGCTGAATGAAGAGATATTTGAGAGGAAGATGAAGAGTAATACTCTTAAGAATGGCTTCCTTCTCACTCTGATATATTTTCTTCTCTCTTCTCTGCATGCATACCAAAGCCTTGGTAAGTTCTTTTGATATATTGCATTTCTTGTACACGTGAAGGACTATGAGAAAGGCTAAAGAAAAAGCCACCTACTAGTTGACACATTGTCCATCATGCACAATGACCTTTGTCTTTTTGTAAGAAAAAGCTTGACCTTGTGTAAGAGAAAGTAGATAAAAAAAATATATCCTTTGAAAAGTGACTTTACATCAGTCACTTCAAGAAGAACTTTACAATCTTAACTAACACAATTTCTTAGAAAGACTAGAAAGGGCTAAAGCCATCTGGAGTCTTCGACAAGCTTGTCCACATAAGTAGGATTAGAAGATTTCGTTATCCAGAGGAACTAGATCACAGAGACAAGAACTAGTTCTTTAAGGCTTTTTTTCAAACCTGTTCTAAATAAGAGCTTAGAGAAAACAACATAGGTTAAAAGTAACAAGACATTTTACTATCATCAAAATAGGACTAGAGACTTGAGGGGCTAACAATCTCCCCCTTTTTGATGATGATAAAAATGTATATGAAAAATCTCCCCTTTAATATATGTAGTCTATAGAATAGAAGAACTAGTTCTTTAGAGCAGCCAATAGGCACAAGACTCACGAGAGAATTTTTCAAAAGGAGATATGTTTCATTTCAAGAAATTATACTAAGCAATTCAAATAGACTAAGTCAGAATTCCCCCCCCCCCTTTGGCATTATCAAAAAGAAAAAGGAGGGATAAGAAACAGAGTATAGTAACAAAGCAGATCATCAGTTATAACAACCAAAACAAAAGTAGGATAAAACCAATTAACTGATTAAGTACAAGTTGTCAATCTATGCCAAAAAATATTATGTATGTGTTTGAAAAGAGATAATAATGTCAAAAGGCTGGAGAATATTTAGCTACACTACATTTACAACTGAAATTTTATCAAAAGTGATAAAAAATTATCAAAATATTCAGTCAATCTAATGAGAGGAAGGCTGAGATGCTTTGAGAGTTATCAATTGACATTTAGTTACTACTAGTTCCTTTTCAACAACTGCTAACCGAGCATTACAGTCAAAAGCTAGATTCTAGAAGAAGTTCAAACGTTTGCCAATTTGATTGGCTAGTTCTTCAGGTTTGACTGAAGCAATCCATTCCACATGGTCGACCTCCTGAGATGGGTGAACTGGTGGGGTTGACTTCTTCTACTTATTGGTGGGTTGAAAAGAACTGGTTGGGGTTGCAGTAGCAGGCCTCTTGGCAGCAGGGATCACTCTTTTGAGAATCAGTTTAGCAGGGAAAGGTTTAGAACCAAAATTGGAGAGATTAATTTTGAAATACTTGCAAAGCTTGACAATCAGCATCCCATAAGGCAAACTGGTTTTGACCCTAGTCTTTTTGACAGTTGCAGCCATGGTGCTGAGAATCAGCCTAGGCAGGTTCAATGGCAGTTGGTTTTTCAAATGATACATTACATAGAGATCAGTAATTGAAAGATCACTATGACTGCCTACACAGGGTAAGAGTTGAGTGGTTATGAGCTTAGCTAAAGTTCTGGTTATGGAATCAAAGCAGTGGATAGATGGAGGTCTTCCTTGACCTTTTTGATCAGGGTAATCACATAGTGATTGCATTGCATCATCGTAGGAAATAAGGTCAGAGGGCCAAACCTTTTGGATGAACCTAGCATCTCCTTTTACAGGCAGTTTCAGAATGCTAGCTAATAACCTTTCAAATATGATTAGTTCTACCTCAGCAACAAAAGATTTTAAATGCACAATGCCAGTATCAGATCCTTTCAAAGGCTGCAGATGAGCATAGAATAGACGGATTACCTTTGGGATGACTGGGTCACTGAGCTTTAGCATACTCGACCACCCCATGCTAGCAAATGTGGCTTTAATAGATTTGGTGGCAGATGATGGAGATTCCTATGAGACAATGCAGCCAAGTGCAATGGACCTATTTGCATATAGTTTGAGGAAGTTCTCCTTAGCAGCAACACTTTCAAATTCGTATAGCTTGGGTATTGAAGCTTTGGCCCGAGGAGTAAATGTTGTCTTCCTGGCCAGCATTTTGACTCTTTTGGGTTTGGCAGGAAGCTTTGAAGGTTTAGGGACTGATGTTGGTTTACATTCTTTGGAAGATGAGGCTTTGATATGGAGTCAACATGCGGGTCAGCAGATGCTATTGGTGGTTTTGGAGAATTAGAGGATGAAGAGGGAGATGGCAATGGCGAGGTTTTTGAAGTAGGAATAGAAGAAGGTATAAGAGATAAAGGAGGAGTGGCTAAGGGACAAGAGGAGGGAGGTGCTTTGAGAAGTAGCCATGGGAGCAAAAGTTCAGAGATATGTTCAATAATAGGGGAAGGAGGAAGATAAGACATTTTACCTTTGCCTTTATTTGACTGAGAAGAAAATTTTCTAAATTGTTGAAGGATTAGTTCAAGATCCTTTGGTTCCTCAGAAGAAGATGAGTTTGAGACCTCTATTGGTTTTACATGTGAAGAGTCTGCTCAAACGTTTCCTTTAGATTAAGCTATCAATCTTTGGGTTACCCGTCTTCTTTCCATGATTCTAGCAACTAACTACCTCGCTTTACGGACTAGTAGTTATGATTAAGCAGTGACACTCACAACGAAAGGGACGTGTAGAGGAATTTTAGGAGCAATGGAGAAACAGGGGAAATGAACCGTTTTTAGGGTTGAAATTTGAAAGCCAAAGAGAAAGAAGAAACCAAGAATGAAGCTGGACGAAACGGTGAGTTCTGATATAAGGTCGGTAAGACTAAATGCGTGTTTTGGCCAAAGGCCAGAAAAATGGGGGCCGAAGATGGAAGCCCACAAATAACACCATCCCAAAAATTAAAAAAAAAATGGGAGAAGAAGGCTTTTAATGGATCAGTCAAGAAAAATATTGCCCAAAAGAATTGTTGTGGCCCTTTCAAATAAAAAGCCCAAACATAAATCAAATTTCTTTAGAGAATTGGCAGCTCATAGAATTAACAAGTTCAACAAGTATGTTGGGTTAAAAAATTTGATAAGATTTCATATTTCTCTCCCAAAAATTTCAAATTTATTGAGTATTCACTAGAATCTTTCAACAGCCAAAAATTTCTTTACCAAAAATGGAATGCATATGAACAAGCAGTATGCACAAAAAATGATGATTCATCAAGACACATTTATCGTGCCTAGTTCATGTCTCAGGAACCATAATCTTTCCTCAACTAATGATTTTGTAAAAATATTAGCAAGTTGATCATCAGTGTTAACAAATAAAGTTCTATATCACCCATGAGAACATGATCTCTAAGAAAATGATGATTTATGTCTATATGTTTGGTCCTAGAGTGCTGAACTAGATTTCTTGCAATATTTATTGCACTAGTGTTATCACACAAAAATGAAATTTTGTTTATAATTATACCATAATAAACAAGTTGTTGTTTCATCCATTGCACATGTGAATAATACAGTCCATTAGCCATGTATTCAGCTTCAACTGTTGATTGAGCAATTGAATTTTGTTTCTTAGATTGCCAAGATACCAAGGCTCCTCCAAGAAACTGACAACCTCCACAGGTGCTTTTTCAATCAATGGAACATACACCATAATTAGAATCTGTATAAGAAACTAGTTCGAAAGAACTAGTTCTATCGAACCACAAGCCAACATTTACAGAACTGATTAAATATCGAAAAATTCTTTTGACAGCAGATAAGTGAGATTCCTTTGGATTAACTTGAAATCTTGCATAAGCACAAATAGAGAAAATAATGTCTGGCCTACTTGTAGTCAAATACAACAAAGATTCAATCATACCTTTATATCTTTTCTCATAGATAGATTTACCTTTTTCATCAAGAACTAGTTTTGTAGCAAGACTCATAGGAGTTGAAATACCTTTTTGCATTGTCCATGCCAAAACATTTAAGCTGCTCTCTAGTGTACTTAGACTGATTAATGAAGATTCCATCTCTGGTTTGCTTCACTTGAAGTCCAAGGAAGAAGATAAGTTCTCCCATCATACTCATATCGAATTCACTCTTCATTAGAGTCTCAAAATCTTTGCATAACTCATCATTAGTTGATCCAAAAATAATGTCATCAACATAAATCTGAACTATGATGATATTATGATATAATATTTTAGTGAATAGAGTAGTATCTACTTTTCCTCTTAAAAAATTATTTTTTATAAGAAAGTCACTGAGTCTATCATATCAAGCTCTAGGAGCTTGCTTAAGACCATAGAGAGCTTTGGAGAATTTAAACACATAATTAGGAAAGTCTAAATTTTTAAAACCAGGGAGTTGTTTAACAAAAATTTCTTTATTAATATAGCCATTCAAAAAGGCACTTTTCACATCCATTTGAAAAATTGTAAAGCCTTTAAAAGATGAAAATGCAAGAAACATTCTAATGGCTTCTAATCTAGCTACATGAGCAAAAGTTTCTTCAAAGTCTATACTTTCCTGCTGATTGAAGCTTTGAGCTACTAATCTTGTGTGTTTCTCACAATCTTGCCATCCTCATCAAGTTTATTTTTGAAAACTCATATTGTGCCAATAATTGTGTGACCTTTTGGTTTAGGTACAAGAGTCCAGAGTTGATTCCTTGAGAACTTATTTAATTCTTCATGCATTGTCATGATCCAAGTCTCATCTTGTAATGCCTCACCAATTTTGGTAGGTTCGGACAAGGACAAGAAGGCCAAGTTCACATGTTTATCTCTAAGAGATATTCTTGTACTTATTCCTCTTTCCAAGTCTCCAATTACCTTTTCAACTGTATGATTTTTGGAAGTCCTGGTTTCTTTTGGTAGTTAGTCTCTCACATTTTTCTATGGAGCTTCTTCCTGAATTGGTTTTGAATGATTTAATTCTATGTGAACTGGTTCTGAAGGTATTTGATCTGCTGCTTTCTCTTTGTTGTTTTCGGCCTTAGAATATTTTTGGCTTAATTACAATTTTGGTCCCTCTATTTTAACCACTTGAACGCTTTGGTCCCCCTTCTTTAAAAATAAACTATTGAGTCATTCTATATTCATAAAATGTACAAGTTTAGTCTATTTATCTTTAAGTCAAAATTCTTAGGTTTATTTTAAGGTGTAAAGTTCCCTGATTCACCCACCGTTCATATTGAAGAGCTACGTCTTGTGAATCTTTCCATTATTTCCTTGAGAACTTATTTAATTCTTCATGCATTGTCATGATCCAAGCCTCATCTTGTAATGCCTCACCAATTTTGGTAGGTTCAGACAAGGACAAGAAGGCCAAGTTCACATGTTTATCTCTAAGAGATACTCTTGTACTTATTCCTCTTTCCAAGTCTCGAAATTACCTTTTCAACTGTATGATTTTTGGAAGTCCTGGTTTCTTTTGGTAGTTAGTCTCTCACATTTTTCTGTGGAGCTTCTTCCTGAATTGGTTCTGAATGATTTAATTCTATGTGAACTGGTTCTGAAGGTATTTGATCTGCTGCTTTCTCTTTGTTATTTTCGGTCTTAGAATATTTTTTGTTGTTGTCCTGCACTATATTATTTTCCTCAAGAGTATTTGAAGTCAAAGGATAGTTAGATTCATAAAAACCACATGCATTGATTCTTCTACAATAAGAGTTCTTTTATTAAAAACTCTATAGGCTTTGCTAGACAAAGAGTATCTCAAGAAAATAGCTTCATCAGATTTTGAATCAAAATTTTCTAAATGTTCTTTTCCATTGATTAACACAACATTTATAGCCAAAAACATGAAAGTAGCTTACATTGGGTTTTCTCCCTTTCCAAAGCTTATATGGAGTTTTTTTCAAAATGGGCCTAATTGAGCATCTATTCAGAATATAACATGTTGTGTTTACAGCTTCAGCCCAAAAATATTTTGGCAAATCACTTTCGCACAACATAGTTCTGCCAATTTCAACTGGAGTTTTATTTTTCCTCTCAACCACTCCATTTTGTTTAGGGGTTCTAGGACAAGAGAAATTATGGTGGATTCCTTGAGTTTTGCAAACAAATTTGAACAACTTGTTCTCAAACTCTCCACCATGATCACTCATAATTGAGGTGATTACAAAATCATTTTCATTTTGCACTCTTTTGCTAAAATTCTCAAAAACATCAAAAGTGTCATCTTTATGAGCAAGAAAGAAAACCCAAGTAAATCTTGAAAAATCATCCACAATGACTAAACCATATTTCTTTCTATTTAAGCTTAATGTAGGTGCTGGTCTAAAGAGATCCATATGAAGAAGCTAGAGTGACCTAGAAGATGACAAATCTTTCTTAGGTTTGAAGGATGATTTGATTTTTTTACCTTGCTGACAAGCAACACAAATCTTATCCTTTTCAAACACTAGCTTAGGTAAACCAGAAACTAATTCTTTCTTAGAAAGCTTGGAAATAAGTTTAAAATTTACATGTTCAAGTCTTCTATGCCACAACCAAGAATCATTACTTTGAGAAGAAAAACATGTTTTATTTTTAGATTTCAAAGAATCTCCAAACACAGTATATACATTAAAGCTTCTTTGACTAATGAACAAGACATCATTAGAATTTTTTCTTATGAATGATGCAATGAGAAGTTTCAAAAATGATTTTATGACCCTTATCACAAAGCTGACTTGTGCTCAGCAGATTATACATCAAACCTTTGACTAAGTAGACATTGTCAATGATAAGGTTAGAAGAGATTTTGATTTTACCTAATCCTACAATTCTATCTTTGTTATTGTTGTCAAAAGAGACATCTCCTAAGTTCACCTTGTTAAAGGAAACAAACTTTGAAGGATCTCCAGTCATGTGCCTAGAACAGCCACTGTCCAGATACCAACAATCATTTTTGGCTTGATAGCAAACCTACAATAAGATCATAGAGGTTTAGGTACCCAAACTTCTTTCGGTCCTTTCATGTTAGAAACAAATGTGCCTTTAGGCACCCATACCATTTTTCTTACAGCACAAAGTTTTTTTTTTATAGGAGCAAGTATTAGGAAAATGTCCTACACATCCATAGTAAAAGCAGGTTCCCTTAGGGAAGGAGTGTGAGGAGGAAGCTTTGACAAAAGAGTTTTTAGAAACCTTTAAAGTGCTAGGCTGAACATAACCTAAATCAGTTCTATCATTGCTTACTCTTTGCTTTCCTAAGATATAATTCAAATTATTTCTTCCTTGAACAAACTTAGCCAAGTCCCTAGATAATTCATTTACTTTTCTTTTCAGCTTGTCATTTTCATCCTTGAGGAAAGAAGTAAGACAATTTTCCTTTTCAAGAATGTCATTATGATGTNTAGGAGCAAGTATTAGGAAAATGTCCTACACATCCATAGTAAAAGCAGGTTCCCTTAGGGAAGGAGTGTGAGGAGGAAGCTTTGACAAAAGAGTTTTTAGAAACCTTTAAAGTGCTAGGCTGAACATAACCTAAATAAGTTCTATCATTGCTTACTCTTTGCTTTCCTAAGATATAATTCAAATTATTTCTTCCTTGAACAAACTTAGCCAAGTCCCTAGATAATTCATTTACTTTTCTTTTCAGCTTGTCATTTTCATCCTTGAGAAAAGAAGTAAGACAATTTTCCTTTTCAAGAATGTCATTATGATGTTGAAGAATTTTAAGTCTATCAACCAAAGCAGCATTATCTTTCTTAAGTTCATCTATCACATTAATTTGACATTTTATGATTTTCTTAAGAGCAATAAGTTTTGCTCGTCTTTTCTTATAATCAAAAGATAAATCATCAAAAACATGATTCAGTTCCTCATAAGTAGGAAGTAGTTCAAGATCTAGTTATGTTATCTCATGCTTATCAAAAGATAAATCATCAAAAACATGATTCAGTTCATCATAAGTAAGAAGTAGTTCAAGATCTAGTTATGTTACCTCACCCTTTTCTACAGAACTTTCTCCTGTTGCCATAAGACACAAATTGGCAATGTTTTCCTCTTCTGATTCATCACTATCTAAAGTTGAGTCCTCATCATTCCAAGTAGCCATCATGACTTTCTTCTTCCCCTTTATGAAGAATTTATTCTTCTTGAGGTTTGGACATTCAAGCTTAATGTGACTTGGTTTTTTGCACTCATAGCTATGATAGGTTCCTTGTTGCTTTCTCCCATGGTGAAGTCTTTGTGTCCTTTTGGTTGAAATTTCTTCTTCTATTTTCTTTTCTTCATTAGATCAAGAACCCTTTTTGTAACAATGCTTTTTCTTCTTCTCTTTTCTTTTCTTCATTAGATCAAGAACCTTTTTTATAACCAATGCTACATCATCCTCACTAGAATCTAGTACTTCCTGAGTACTAGTGTCTGGGACAGTAGAAGCAAGAGCGAAACTTTTCTTTCTTTTACCTACAATGTTTTTCTTTTGCATGATCAACATTTGATGTGATTCCAAAGTGCTTCATAGAGAATTTATAGTAAATTCATTAGATTCTGCAAATTGGAGCAGTTCGGTTACTTTAGAATCTCATTTATCAGTGAGACATCTTAGAATCTTCTTGACTTGTTCCTTTTAAGTGTAGACTCTTCCAAGACCTTTTAGACTGTTGATGATGCTTAAGAATCGAGCAAAGAAGGAATCCAGGGATTCATCTTGAGTCATGTGAAACATTTCATATTGAGTAGAATAGATATCAATCTTAGCCTCTTTGACATGACTTGTCCCTTCGTGAATGGTAGCAAGTCTATCCCACATTTCCTTTGCAGTATGACAAGAAGCAATGTTTTCATATTCCGTTGCAGATATAACACACACAATGTTGTACCTAGCTTTGGAATTGA
>QAOA01002100.1:0-27107 GCA_003255065.1 Cercis canadensis | reverse complement strand
ATAATAGATTATGAAACTAATATTTTGAAATTTATCTTGAAGATTATAGACGTATGTCAACATTAAAGATGTTGCAAACATTAGATCTCAGTCACAACTGGTTTGATATGGGCATCATAAGACAATTGAAAACTCTCACATCCCTCAAGAATTTGATCATTTCGTATAATTTGTTAGAAGGAGAATTTCCTACTCAAGGTATGCATTCGTATGAACTGTAACTCAAAATTAATAGACATTACATTTGCAATCTAAGTTATATATATGGAAATGACTATTTGCTCTTATTTGCATCATTTTGTTCAGACTTATCAGTTTTACAAAACTTGGAAATGTTGGATTTGAGTAGCAATCAACTTAGGAGTCCCTCTACAACCAAAGGTACGCACGTGTGTGTGTGTGTGTTGGTACAATGCGTAACAATAGTAATTTGTTTAGACTTTTAAAGGGCTTCGTGTATAGTTTGCAAGGTTTTTTTATTTTTATTTTCCTTTTTGCCATTTGAAACTTTGAATAAAATATAATGGCCATGCTTAGTAATTTGTGTCAAATACTTACTTCGAATTGGCAAATAATTCAAACGATCCTTTTCTTGACAACATAATCTTATGACGTTTTTCATAAAGTAAGGGCATTTGCATTTAATTGAATAACAATTTAGCAATTACTATTGTATTTAATTTTCAAATGAACCCTCCACTGAGTGGTTATTTATTTATTTATTTAATTATTAATTTTGATTAGCAACTGAGTGGTTGTTTATATATATTATAGATCTTTGCGATATTAAAAACTTAATGATTATTCTTCACTTTTTTTTAATTCAAAAAATAAGGTTTTAATTTTTTTTATAAGAAATAAAGGTTTTAATTTTGTAGTTTGATTTGTGATGAGAAAATTGTAATTGTGACATTGAAACTTGTGACTTGAAATTTTCAGATCTCAATGCTTTGTCTAGGCTAAGGAAGTTAAAAACCCTAAATTTGGGTTTCAATAACTTTGACGAAAAAATAGTGGAATATCTATTTGGCCTCCCAACTCTCACATCTTTGTTCCTAGATACTAATAACATTACAGGAACTCTAGATAGCCAAGGTATGTACTTACTCGTAAATTTCATAAAATCGTATTATTAGTTGTCTTGTCCTTTTTGGGATTATCAGTACAAAGAGAAATACATTGTTAGTTTATTTCAGCAAACTCATTTATGCCTACCTTTGCCCCCATTTTCTAGAAAGAAATAGATATAGAATTTTCATTAATGCTAGTGTAAAATGGTTTGGTCCCTGTCAATCCAATATAGTTCCTTATCCTTCATAATTAATTAAATGTAATTGTCAGCATAATTCAAATTAAATATAGTTCCTTATCGATCCTTGATGATTAATTAAATATAAAGTTCAGCATAATTCAAATTAACTACACCAAATATATTTGTTTCTCTGCATTCTTCTTAAGTTTTATCTAACCTAAGCAACTTGGAAATTCTTATCCTAAATTCTTTTTCTTCTTGACAATATATTGTAGACTTTAATATTACTAAAAAAAAAAAAAAACTCCCTTATATTATTCTTTTGCCTAAGCTTTCGTTCAATATGCTATATTGGAAGGTAACATAATCTCCTAAGTGTATTGTTATTTTGAGATGTCAATTTTTTTATTTTGTACTCTAGGTTTGTGCAATATGAAGACTCTTCAAGAGTTGGACTTAAGTTTCAATTACTTCAATGGAACGATGGGTACATGCCTTAACAATTTGACATCACTTCGAGCTCTTGATCTCTCATTTAACAATTTAAGCGGGAGCATTTCATCACCTCTCTTTGCTAGCCTTACATCCCTTGAGTATCTTTCCCTTTGGAATAACAATTTTGAAGGCGTGTTCTCATTAAGCTCAATGGCTAATCATTCAAATCTTAAGGTGTTAGCACTTGGACAAATGAAAAGAAATAAGCTTCGAGTGGAAACTGAAAATCCCCCTAACTGGATCCCTTCATTTCAATTGAAAGCTCTACACATGTCCAATTGTCTGGTGAACTTACCAACAAGAGCTATGCCTTCATTCCTATCACAGCAACATGAGTTGGAATACATTAATCTCTCCAGAAACAACCTAGTTGGCATGTTTCCCAACTGGTTGCTACTGAACAACCCAAAGCTGGAATATTTGATCTTGAGTAATAACTCTTTCACTGGTTCATTTCAACTAACCACTGGTCTAAATCAACTCCTGGATCAAATGGTCAAGTTTGACATATCACGGAACAGGATCCAAGGTCGGTTACCTGAAAACATAGGATTGTTCTTTCCACATTTAGAATCTCTAAAAGTCTCGAGCAATATATTTGATGGTGATATACCTGCTTCAATCGGAGAGATGTCTAACTTGAGAAGTCTAGATTTGGCACACAATAATTTTTCAGGTATAATACCTAAACATATTCTTCTGGGATGCATCTCATTAAGTATTTTGAGTCTATCAAATAACAGCTTGCAGGGACAAGTATTTCATACATCTCCGAATCTGATATCTTTAACGCAATTGATGATGGATAACAACCAATTCAATGGAACACTTGAAGATGGATTGTTGAGTATGAATGGTTTAGAACTATTGGATGTTTCATACAATAAGTTATCAGGTAGGCTTCCTGCAGGCTGGATTGGAATGTCGCGACTTCAATACTTAAGTGTGTCACGGAATGAGTTTGAAGGTGAAATACCAAAAGAGTTGTGCAAACTTGATCTAATATCCATAAATCTCTCTCATAATAGACTCTCTGGTGCAATACTTTCTTGCTTCAACATGTCATTGTTAGAGTTTATTCATTTACAAGGGAATAGTTTCACTGGTACAATACCTGGAGCATTATCTAGAAGCCTTCAATTAAAGATTATTGATTTGCGAGACAACAGACTTTCTGGAAGTATTCCAAAGGGTATTTATGGGCTTAAGAATTTGATGTTTCTTTTATTGGGAAGTAATAAGTTGCAAGGTGAACTTCCTAGTCAAATATGCAAATTAAAACAACTCACTTTCTTAGACCTTTCACGTAACAACTTCACTGGCCCCATAGCCTCGTGCTTCAATAATATACCTTTTGCCAAGGATATTGATTTTCCCTCGCATCTTGATTTCTTTTATGGAATAGGTGGTGGTTGGAGTCGTATGCTTTTAGCCTATGGGTATCATTTTTACCTCCCTGTTTACCAAGATGAGTCTTTTTCTTTTGAAGAGGAAGTGCAACTTACAGTGAAAAGTTTAGCCTTCTCATATAAAGGTGATATCCTTAATTATATGTCAGGGTTAGATTTATCATTCAATCAACTTACAGGAGAGATTCCAAGTGAATTAGGAGAATTACCAGCTCTTCATGCACTGAACTTATCTCACAACAATTTGAGTGGAACCATTCCTGAAAGCTTCCACAAGTTGAAATCGATAGAGAGTCTAGACCTTTCTTACAACAACTTGAGTGGGAACATCCCTATCCAATTGCAAGATTTGAACTCCTTGGCCATTTTCAATGTATCCTACAACAATTTGTCAGGTGCAGCACCAGATCAGAGACAATTTGGAACTTTTGGTGAAAGCAGCTATAAAGGAAATCCATATCTTCATTTGAAGAACAGTAACAGAGGCGTTGCAACATTGCCAACTCCACCAACTCACTCCAATGACACAGAGAAAAATGAATCTGCAATTGATTTCACTGCCTTTAGTTGGACTTTTGCTGCATCCTTTGTTATGGTGCAATTGATATTGGTGGCTGTCCTTTGGATCAACCCTCACTGGAGAAGAGCATGGTTTTATTTTATTGAGACATGCCTCTATAAATGTTGTGGTCAATTTCTTCCATATGCATTTTACTAGAAATCTAGCAGACCTAGAATAAATTGCTCATGAATGTTAGACATATTTTAATTGTTTTGAACAATCATAGTTTGATGTATACTATTGGGGGTTGCTCATAGTTCACACCTCCCAGAAATAAACATACTCTTCTTATTTTCAAGTTATGATAATACTATGATGCAAATTTGATGTTCATAGTTCCTGAAAAGTAATGATATTATATGTTACAGGTTTAAAACAAGAAATTATTTCGATTTGATCACTTTAATCTGTCAAACTACAAATTTATCTGCTAGACTTGTGGTGGACCAATCACTTTATTTTCGTATGAGCCAAGCACTCTGGCATTGCTTGCATTCTGATTACGAATGTGAAAATTTTCAATATCAGCAAACTTCATTTGAGAGAAGAAAAAAGAAATGATCTGAGGAAATGTCCCATTGGATTTTGTCTATGAAAAGAACTGCTCAGCCAAATCCTTTATAACAAGAACATCCAGATTTTATAGTTATATTATGTTCTCTCTATAAACTAGAGCAATAGAACTTATCTGTAAGCAAATCATGTGTAGAATTTTCTCTTCTATTACAAGATTTAAACTCCTTATCCATTTTCAATGTGTCCTACAACAATCTGTCATGTAGAGTACCTAATCAGAGACAATTTGGGACCTTTGATCAGAGCAGCTATACAGGAAATCCATATCTTTCTTGGAATATCAGTAACAGAGGCGTTGCAACAATGACACCAACAACTTCCTCCAATGACAGAGAGAAAGATGAAGGCACAATTGATATCACTGCCTTCTATTGAAGTTGTGCTGCATCTTTTGTTACAGTACAATTGATGTTGGTGATTGTCCTCTGGATCAACCCAAGTTGGCGAAGAGTATGGTTTTATTTTATACACACCTGCCTCTATAAATGTATTGGTCAATTTCTCCCAGATGCATTCCACTAAAATTATAGCTAATCGAAAATAAATTGCTCCAGAATGTTAGACATATTTGTAATTATACTATCATGTATTATTAGTGGGGTAGCGTATGTCTTTCTAACACCCTGAAATAAACATATTATCATGTATTATTACAGATGATGATACTATCATGCATATTTGTCGTACATATAGTCTATAATTATGCACATAAAGGCCAAGATCTCATTGAACCAATTCAAAATATGGCAAGAGAATTCAATTCATCAGAATCACAAGTAAATCATCTGTTTAGAAATTTTTTTTGCTTCAAAACTGTTTTACAAGATCCGGATTGCATGAAATGGATGAAAATACTCCATTGATGCCAAAAGGATTTCTGTAGGCAACCACAAAGACCCGAAGCACATCAATGAAGCAGTTTAGAGCTTTCTCAACTCAACAATGCTACAGATATTCATCAACCAGTATAACCATAGTTTATGAATTCTCATTTAAATTTTCAAAGTTGTAAACAACAGACATTTGAGGTTACAAATTAACCATACCATGGACTGTGGAAGCAAAATTGGAAAAAATAAAAGGGAAAAAAAATTAGAGAAAAACATCAAAATGTATCAGAAAAAATAACATACACTACAGATGGAAACTGTAAAAGAATTAAAAAAAAAAATAAAAAATACAGTCTATACAACAATTAATCAACCAAATACTCTGCTCTCATCTATTCTTCCTCTGCATCTTTACTTTTCTTCTTCTTATGCTTCTTCTTCCCACTTCGATAGATAACTCAGTAGCATTGTCTTCAACCTCTTTGTCCTCCTCCTTCTTCTTTTTCTTCTTCTTAGACTTTACCATGTCTGGTGAAGTGCCGTCTACCTTTTCCTTGTGCTTCTTTTTCTTCTCTTTTTCCGTTTTGTCCTCATTTGAAGATGCTACTTCATCATTCTCTTTATCCTTCTTCTTTTTCTTCTTCTCCTTCTTCTCAACTTCAAACTCCACAATCTCTTCGTTTACCTTCTTAACTTCAACTTTTTCTTCCCTTTCAGCATTTTTTCTTTTACGCCCCTCCCCATCTTCCTCATTCCTAGCCTTTTCCTTCTCTTTTACAACAGTCTCCTTCTTCCCTACATCAGGTTTAAGTGCAGCAACAATGCCAGCAATCATTTTATCTGGTTCGGAGTGATACTTTGTGGCTTGATCAAGAAGTCGGTACCTTTCTGGTTCGGTTCGGAATCGCCATGTCAAGAGCTTTGGGTGTGTCCAGTGCATAGTCTTTGTTTCTGTGCTTCTTCTTTTTCTTCTCTGAGCAAGAAACTTCAAGCTCACTCATGGTTGAACTTCAATGGCTTTTGCGGTAAGAGAAACTGGGTGCCCTGTTTTTGGGGTTTTAGCGGAGGTGAACGTGAAGGCGAAGGGTTTTGGCGCAGAAGAGGATTTACAGTACAGGATTTTGCAGTTGGGGTTGATTAGTGGGCTTTGGAGGGAACAGGAACCCGGCTTCTAGTGTCGAGAAACTAATCTTCTTTAGTTTGTTCTAGGCCCAATGGAAGAACAGAACCATATTTTCTATTTTAATGATTGGAAAAGAAAAACATTAGAAAAAAAAATGTCTTTTTTGTTTCTGTTTTTCCTTTGGGCTATAATAATAACAAGTTTAGTTAAATTTAGATTTTATTATGAATGTGAATGTAAAAGATGTTTTACCAAATAGAATGTGGTTAAGTAGTATTGAAATCATCCTCATGTCTCATGAGTTTCTCATAGCTGAAAGTACTAAAAAAAAAAAAAGTTGTTTTCTTTTATTTTTGTTTTTGTTTTATTGGACACTACATAAGAAATAGTAGTGTATCCCCTCTCATAATTCTATTTCAACTAGTCTCAATGAGATTTAAACACGAAATCCCTAAAATAGAAACATGAAATCCCTACAATAGAATACCTAATTCTCAATTATAAAGGTGTCCTTAGAAACTAAAAGATGTTTAAATTTGCAAATGTGAAGCTAAAACTCAAAGTTAAACATCATTCGTGAAGATTTATTGCTTTCATTGAATCGACTACCCAATGAGCTTTCTGTGGTAAACACATGAATGTGATTTGTCCATGGATATATTTACAAATTTGAACTTCAAAATTTTGATCGTTCTGTGAATATGATCATTAAATTTTATATTGTATAACTTTAAATCCCTAATTCACGAATTTTGTTCATATATATATCCTATTGGATAACTTTAAATCCCTAATTCACGAATTTTGTTCATATATCAAAGACTCAATTACGATTAGGAATCTAATTACATAGTGCAATGCTATATGAAGTAAAAAAGTTCCACTCCATCGTACGAATGAATTCCAGCCACTGCATTCGGGTAAAATGGGGCAAGAACTTAAAGAATTTCTACCATTCGAGATTCAGAAAAACCCAGGTGTATGTATCATTACGAACCTTTTAGTTTCTCGTCTTCACTTTTCACTTTCAGGTATTGTTGCTGAAACTACATGCGGAACAACTCTGTTTTGGTCCTTACTAGTACTTACTGTATTATTTAGTTTACCTATACTATTATCTACGGAAAATGTAAAAATTGTTAACCTAGGAAAAACATTAAAAAAAAAAAAAAACTGCAAACTTGTCCCAAGTTGCTATATGCTGGAACAGAGTAAAAACAATAGCAGGCAGACAAAAAGATATCACCAAAATGCGTTCTCAGTTATTCAGACAAAGTAGAAACAATATAGATGGTTTTTGAGGAAACTTCCATGGAATTATCCAGACAGAAAGAGCCATCGAGTTACATACCGTGTAGTATTGTGCAACTTTAGACAGCAATAACATGGTGAAGAGTACCAAGTTTCAACCATTTTTGTTCCTTAATTTCCCCTGGAGGTAAAATGATTGGAGCAAATGCACTTTGAACGCGTAGAGGGTACAACAATGAAATTTCTTCTGTCAATTACCCACTGTTCTATAAGATGCCCCTTAATTGTTCCTTTCAATGAAATTTCATTTCAGTAGAAAATAAAAAATAAATAGATAATTTTTCATTGCTAACTTTACCTAACATAAAAGAATATCAAGTAAAACATAAATACCAGTAGTAAAATTTTCACAATCCAATGCAAAAGATAACGTTTGTTCATCATATCCTCAAAAATTGAGAAAGTGAGGAAGCATTTGGAGATAGAGGATTCAAGGCAACTTTGGTCGAAACATTGAATTGAGATTAATTACCTTTTTTTTTTTTTTAGGGGGCAATGATATTAATTAATTACTTATAGCAGCAAGTCAAGTGAATTGAACTTTTTATTTGAAAATTTCCTTTCTGATTGAAATACAGACAGCAAAAATTGTGAGAAAATATTGGCATGAAATTTGATTCGGTGAAAAATCAAAGTAACACAAATTATGCCAGATTATACTTGCTTCTCCATTTTTTTTTAAATCTCATCATTTTGACGTGGAATTAGAGTATTATGCGAGAGTGTGTGGTGTTTGTTGGTTGCAGAAAATGTAAGCTTGTCAGTATGTTGGATTGACTTGACTCATTAATGTGTCACTAATTTCCAGCAAGGTTTGGGTATATATATGAATGTTCTCTTGTGTGGCCAGAAAAGTCTAAAACAAAACCAGTCTTAGAAATCATCAAAATTCTATCACATGGGGTGGAATTAGAGTATTATGCAAGAGTGTGTGGTGTTTGTTGGTTGCAGAAAATGTAAGCTTGTCAGTATGTTGGATTGACTTGACTCATTAATGTGTCACTAATTTCCAGCAAGGTTTGGGTACATATATGGATGTTCTCTTGTGTGGCCAGAAAAGTCTAAAACAAAACCAGTCTTAGAAATCATCAAAATTCTATCACATGGGGTGGAATTAGAGTATTATGCGAGAGTGTGTGGTGTTTGTTGGTTGCAGCAAATGTAAGCTTGTCAGTATGTTGGATTGACTTGACTCATTAATGTGTCACTAATTTCCAACAAGGTTTGGGTATATATATGGATGTTCTCTTGTGTGGCCAGAAAAGTTTAAAACAAAACCAGTCTTAGAGATCATCAAAATTCTATCACATGGGGTGGAATTAGAGTATTATGCGAGAGTGTGTGGTGTTTGTTGGTTGCAGAAAATGTAAGCTTGTCAGTTTGTTGGATTGACTTGACTCATTAATGTGTCACTAATTTCCAGCAAGGTTTGGGTATATATATGGATGTTCTCTTGTGTGGCCAGAAAAGTCTAAAACAAAACCAGTCTTAGAAATCATCAAAATTCTATAACATGGGGTGGAATTAGAGTATTATGCGAGAGTGTGTGGTGTTTGTTGATTGCAGAAAATGTAAGCTTGTCAGTTTGTTGGATTGACTTGACTCATTAATGTGTCACTAATTTCCAGCAAGGTTTGGGTATATATATGGATGTTCTCTTGTGTGGCCAAAAAAGTCTCAAACCAAACCAGTCTTAGAAATCATCAAAATTCTCTCACATGGGGTTGCCTTGCTTCAAGTGGTTGTTGCCATTGTTTGGTGCAATAATTGTGGTTCAGATCAATTACTGCAATGGTTGCTTCGAAGAAGAGAAGATAGCAATTCTGGATTACAAGGAATTTCTTAAGTTCAACAATTATTCTGCACAGTCTCTCCTGCCTTCCTGGGTGTCTGACCCAAACAGTGACTGCTGTACTTGGAAGAATGTCACATGTGATTCCTCAACAGGTCATGTCATCCATCTCTCCCTTGATGCTTATTATCAACGCGATAAATGTCATTACTTCACTAATTTCGTGAACGACTCTTCGCTCCAACCCTTAAAGGAGTTGAGAAGTCTTAACTTATCTTTCAATTGTTTTGATGGATTGATTCTGGCTAAAGGTACGAGACCCTCCAAATCTAATATCCCCTTTTATATATGTTTCTATTTCTTCTTCTTTTTTCCTCTCTAATATAGAGAATGTAAATCCATTTATTAGTAACAATAATAGCAATTTATAATAGATTATGAAACTAATATTTTGAAAATTATCTTGAAGATTATAGAAGTATGTCAACATTAAAGATGTTGCAGACATTAGATCTCAGTCACAACTGGTTTGATATGGGTATCATAAGAGCATTGAAAAATCTCACATCCCTCAAGAATCTGATCCTTTCCTTTAATTCTATAAAAGGAGAATTTCTTACTCAAGGTATGCATTCGTATGAACTGTAACTCAAAATTAATAGACATTCCATTTGCAATCTAAGCTATATATAAGGAAATGACTATTTGCTCTTATTTGCATCATTTTGTTCAGACTTATTAGTTTTACAAAACTTGGAAATGTTGGATTTGAGTGGCAATCGACTTAGGAGTCCCTCTACAACCAAAGGTACGCACGTGTGTTTGTGTGTTGGTACAATGCATAACAATAGTAATTTGTTTAGACTTTTAAAGGGTTTCGTGTATAGTTTACAAGGTTTTTTATTTTTATTTTCCTTTTTGCCATTTGAAACTTTGAATAAAATATAATGGGCATGCTTAGTAATTTGTGTCAAATACTTACTTCGAATTTGCAAATAATTCAAACTGAGTAACTAAGAACCTTTTCTTGACAACATAATCTTATGATGTTTTTCATAAAGTAAGGGCATTTGCATTTAATTGAATAACTATTTAGCAATTACTATTGTATTTAATTTTCAAATGAACCCTCCATTGATTGGTTGTTTATTTACTTATTTAATTATTAATTTTGATTAGCAATTGAGTGGTTGTTTATATATATATTATAGATCTTTGCAATATTAAAAACTTAATGATTATTCTTCATATTTTGATTAGCAATTGAGTGGTTGTTTATATATATTATAGATCTTTGCGATATTAAAAACTTAATGATTATTCTTCACTTTTTTTAATTCAAAAAATAAGGTTTTAATTTTTTTATAAGAAATAAAGGTTTTAATTTTGTAGTTTGATTTGTGATGAGAAAATTGTAATTGTGACATTGAAACTTGTGACTTGAAATTTTCAGATCTCAATGCTTTGTCTAGGCTAAGGAAGTTAAAAACCCTAAATTTGGGTTCAAATGAATTTGACGAAAAAATAGTGGAGTATCTATTTGGGCTCCCAACTCTCACATCTTTGTTCCTAAATGATAATGACATTACAAGAGCTCTAGATAGCCAAGGTATGTACTTACTCGTAAATTTCATAAAATCATATTATTAGTTGTCTTGTCCTTTTTGGGATTTTCAGTACAAAGAGAAATACATTATTAGTTTATTTCAGCAAACTCATTTATGCCTACCTTTGCACCCATTTTCTAGAAAGAAATAGATGTAGAATTTTGATTAATGCTAGTATAAAATGGTTTGGTCCATGTCAATCCAATATAGTTCCTTATCCTTCATAATTAATTAAATGTAAATGTCAGCATAATTCAAATTAAATATAGTTCCTTATCGATCCTTGATGATTAATTAAATATAAATTTCAGCATAATTCAAATTAACTACACCAAATATATTTGTTTCTCTGCATTCTTCTTAAGTTTTATCTAACCTAAGCAACCTAGAAATCCTTATCCTAAATTCTTTTTCTTCGTGACAAAATATTGTAGACTTTAATATTACTATAAAAAAAAAAAAAAAACTCTNAAAAAAAAAAAAAAAAAAAAAAACTCTCTTATATTATTCTTTTGCCTAAGCTTTTGTTTAATATGCTATACTGGAAGGTAACATAATCTCATAACTGTATTATTATTTTTGAGATGTCAATTTTTTATTTATTTATTTTGTACTCTAGGTTTGTGCAATATGAACACTCTTCAAGAGTTGGACTTAAGTTTCAATAACTTCAATGGAATGCTGGGTACATGCCTTAACAATTTGACATCACTTCGAGCTCTTGATCTCTCATCTAACAATTTAAGTGGGAGCATTTCATCACCTCTCATTGCTAGCCTTACATCCCTTGAGTATCTTTCCCTTTCAAATAACAATTTTGAAGGCGTGTTCTCATTAAGCTCAATGGCTAATCATTCAAATCTTAAGGTTTTAGCACTTGGACAAAGGGAAAGCAATAAGTTTCAAGCGGACACTGAAAATCCACCTAACTGGATCCCTTCATTTCAATTGAAAGCTCTACAAATGCCCAATTGTCTGGTGAACTTATCAACAAGAGCTATGCCTTCCTTCCTATCACAGCAACATGAGTTGGAATTCATTGATCTCTCCAGAAACAACCTAGTTGGCATGTTTCCCAACTGGTGGCTAGTGAACAACCCAAAGCTGGAATATTTGATCTTATATGATAACTCTTTCACTGGTTCATTTCAACTACCCAGTGGTCTAAATCAACTCCCGGATCAAATGGTCCTGTTTGACATATCACAGAACAAGATCCAAGGTCGGTTACCTAAAAACATCGGATTGTTCTTTCCACATTTGCTATCTCTAAATGTCTCAAGCAATATATTTGATGGTGATATACCTGCTTCAATCGGAGAGATGTCAAACTTGGAGGCTCTAGATTTGGCACACAATAATTTTTCAGGCATAATACCGAAACGTATTCTTCTGGGATGCATCTCATTAGGCATTTTGAGTCTATCAAATAACAGCTTGCAGGGACAAGTATTTCATACATCTACGAATCTGATAAATTTATGGTATTTGATGATGGCTAACAACCAGTTCAATGGAACACTTGAAGACGGATTATTGAGTATGAATGGTTTAGAACTATTGGATGTTTCAAACAATAAGTTATCAGGTAGGCTTCCTGCAAGCTGGATTGAAGTACTTCAATCCTTAAGTGTGTCACGGAATGAGTTTGAAGGTGAAATACCAAAAGGGTTGTGCGAACTTGATCTAATATCCATAAATCTCTCTCATAATAGATTCTCTGGTGCAATACCTTCTTCTTGCTTCAACATGTCATCGTTAGTGTTTATTCATTTACAGGGGAATAGTTTCACTAGTACAATACCTGGAGCATTCTTTAGAAGCAAATTTGATTTTTACCAGAGATTAGAGATTATTGATTTGCGAGACAACAGACTTTTTGGAAGTATTCCAAAGGGTATTTATGGGCTTAAGAATTTGAGGTTTCTTTTATTGGGAAGTAATAAGTTGGAAGGTGAACTTCCTAGTCAAATATGCAAATTAAAAGAACTCATTTTTTTAGACCTTTCATAGAACAACTTCACTGGTCTCATACCCTCGTGCTTCAATAATATAACTTTTGCCAAGGATATTAATTTTCCCATTAGTTTCTTCTATGGAATAGGTGATATTATGAATTTGGCCTATTCATATGGGTATCATTTTTACCTGCTTGTTGAGCGAGAGATTACCTTTTTTTCTTTTGAAGAGGAAGTGCAACTTAGAGCGAAAAGTTTAGCCCTCTCATATAAAGGTACTATCCTTAATTATATGTCAGGGTTAGATTTATCATTCAATCAACTAACAGGAGAGATTCCAAGTGAATTAGGAGAATTACCAGCTCTTTATGCACTGAACTTATCTCACAACCACTTGAGTGGAACTATTCCTGTAAGCTTCCACAAGTTGAAATTGATTGAGAGTCTAGACCTTTCTTACAACAACTTGAGTGGGAACATCCCTATCCAATTGCAAGATTTGAACTCCTTGGCCATTTTCAATGTATCCTACAACAATTTGTCAGGTGTAGCACCAGATCAAGGACAATTTGGAACCTTTGATGAAAGCAGCTATAAAGGAAATCCATATCTTTATTTGAAGAACAGTAACATAGGCATCGCAACATTGCCAACTCCACCAACTCACTCCCCAATGACACACAGAAAAATGAATCTGCAATTGATTTCACTGCCTTTAGTTGGACTTTTGGTGCATCCTTTGTTATGGTGCAATTGATATTGCTGGCTGTCCTTTGGATCAACCCTCACTGGAGAAGAGCATGGTTTTATTTTATTGAGACATGCCTCTATAAATGTTGTGGTCAATTTCTCCCATATGCATTTTACTAGAAATCTAGCCGACCGAGAATAAATTACTCATCAATGTTAGACATATTTTAATTGTTTTGATCAGTCATAGTTTGATGTATACTATTGGGGATTGCTCATAGTTCACACCTCCCAGAAATAAACATCCTCTTCTTATTTTCAAGTTATGATAATACTATCATGCAATTTTGATGTTCGTAGTTCCTGAAAAGTAATGATATTATATGTTATAGGTTTAAAACAATAAATTATTACGATTTGATCACTTTAATCTATCAAACTACAAATTTATCTGCTGGACATGTGGTGGACCAATCACTATATTATTTCTGTTTTATTTTCCCCCTTTATGTTATTAAAGAGAATGAAAATAATTGTTCGATGACAATAATATTATTGACTCAAATTATATTTATTTGATATTAATTGGCCCAAATTGTGATGTTTGAGGAGAGTCTTTCTACTGAACCAAATTTTGGCCCAGACCCAAAAAAGAAAAAAAGAAACAAACAAACAAACAAATTTTGGAATTGTTTTAAATTTAGGTTTGTTTTAAAAAAGAAACAAACAAACAAATTTTGGAATTCTTTTAAATTTAGGTTTGTTTTTACATTTCTGCCCTCACTTATTACAAAAGTTGGATAAATCTGCATATTACTTTTATGCTTTTTATGTGATTTTAAATCAAAGTCAATTTTGTACTTATCTTAGATATTTTGAAGGAAAGGATGTGAGAAGTTTTCAAAGTTCAACCCCATCTTTTCTTTTTTGGAAAAGTTGGTACAAATAGGTAAAGTCTCTTACATGGCAAAATCAACTAAGTGGGGAGTTCAAATCATCTTTTTGTTTGGTGAGCTTGAGAAAGACTGTGTTTACTGTATGGGTTTTGGATGATTATGAATCAATTCATGGTTAAGGATTTTGAAGATTAGGATGAAAGCAATTGGGGTGAAGGAGTAGGATATTAATGGAACTGATTTTATTGTTATGAATGGGGATTCTTTGGTTTTTGCTACTGAGAAAAAAGTATATAGGTATGATTTGAAGGGTTAAAGATATGGAAGAATTGAAGAGATTTCTGAACATGATTGTGAAGGGAGTAGTGTCTTAACTTCCCTAGTCTACTGTGCATCGTCCTGTGGGAGCGGTACTGGAGATTTGTCGTGTTATACTACTTGCCCTTCCACTGTGCAGCAACTTTGCCAAACTTGAAGCCTGTGAAGATGATTATACTGCAAGTTTACGAAATTCGGAAGCCAGTGAAGATCATGGTGCAACTTTGACAAGCTTGGAAAACATTCATCTTATTTCTGTAGAAGAACATACTCATTCTGTCTTTTGAGTTTTTTCTAGTTTTAGTTTTTATGTTTCTCTGTTGGTCAATTCGTGTTTAATTTGGTAATTGCTAGGAATAAGGATTGGTTGTGATACTGCCTTAGTTTGATATATTGGTTTTGTTTTGTAAAATATTATGAAGACTTAAGGAGAATATTATCTGTTCGGAGTATTCTTTAGTTTTTCCACAAATTGGTTCAATCTTGCTTTTGAAATTTCTAAAAAAAAATCATTAATACAAAAAATTAGTTCAATTGAATTTTATTGGTGAATTTTAGTGGTAGCAAATACAAAAATGTCACTACTTTTGGGATGAAGAGATTTAGAGATTTTATATCAGTAGAGTTTACGTTTTATAGATCATTTCATTTGTAGGATTGATGCTGCTCCGTTTAACCACAGCAGATGACATCATGCATAGTGTTGCTCCCAAGCCAACAAAAATAGAAAATAGAGTACAAATAATAAAAATATGTTAAGGAAAATTAAAGATGTAACACTAGGATGAATCTCTATTTCACAACATTAAATAATAACGTGTACTTGCATTCGTAAATTGCACAATAATATCCAATAATGAGTCACTATTTCACAAGATTAAATTGAGTATGCCAATTCTTTAAGTTCTGTTGTAATGTTAGATCTATACATCAAGAGAATACTCATACCCAAAATTTTCGAAAACTAAAAAATTCTGTTGTTTTTTTTTTTTTTCAAAAAAAGCACGTTTAGCCGTTTTAAATTATAAAAATTTCGTTTACATTCATAGTACTTATATTTTAGACCCTCTAAAACAAAATTATGCTAGCTCCCCCACCGTTTTGTAGTTTATTGACAAAGAGTATAAATAATTAATTAACTTAACCAAAACTGATGCCAATTCTAGTTTCATATTTAACAATTCTGAGAGAAAATCTTTTTTGTTTTAGGAGTATGGAAACAAATAAGTTTTTGGTTTGAACAAATAACCTTATTTGTCAATTTTTTTAGCTATAGTTTAGATGAATTTTGAATTTTTTTTTTCCTTTCTTTTGAAGTTTTTATAATTTAAAATTTAAATTGCTATCTCATCATTGTTATTCCCTTCTCTCTATACCGGTAAATAAAATTGGAAGCAATAATGGCTTAACTAATCCTTCCAGCACTGGTTCTGAGACGAGTTCAGGACAACCTTCTCCAAATACAAATCTTTGGATGAATTAGCTACTGTGTTCATGGTTGTATTCTCGAGGTGAAATCAAGTGCATTCAAAATTTTCTGGCTTTTGTTTCACCACCACTATGCATTGAGTGGTTCCAAAAACATTCGGCTTTGGCCTTTGGGCACTTGTTAAGACTTCTAGAGAAGGGACCAGTTGACTGTCAACGTCTCATTCTGCTTATGCTCAAACCTTTTCTCCAGCACACACCAATGGATGCTTCCCAGAGTCCACACATGTATGCAATTGTATCCCAGTTGGTGGAAAGCACTAAGTTTGTTGGAAGCCCTTTTGTAGAGTTGTAGTTCATTGAGTGGTTCTCACCCACATGAACTTGGTTCCTTTGAGAATGGAATTGTTGGGACTGATGAGAAGATGCTTGCTCTTCAAATCTCATTTAAGGCCCACAGCGGTCCTTTGCAGTATAATATGGGATCAGGATTTAGGGTGGTAACACCATGTTGCAACTCGGCCCAAAAATCCATGCCATGTTAAAAATAAAATTTATCGCAAAGATCTCACCCTCATTTCAATAAAACTAGGTTTTACAATTTTCTTCTTATTCATTTGCATTAAACGGCTAGGGCAAAATGGGAAGTAATATGACAATTATTATGTCATGGAATAGAATGAAAAATATATGTTGGAAAATATAGGATCTTATGATTATAACTTTTTTCTTCCCTCATTTAACTCCTTGCTTAAAATTAACTTTTTGTTTATCAAACCCATTCTTTTTTAATTCTAGTGGGCTGATATGTTGAAAGCATTTCTACAAGAAGCCAAGTGGCAATGTGATAAAGATTTACCCTCATTTGAGGACTACCTAAAAAATGCATGGGTGTCGGTGTCAGGCATAGTAATAATTGTGCATTCCTATTTCATGCTCAATCACAATATCACCAAGGAGGTACTCATAATATCCTCCGTACTGCATCCACTATTTTTAGACTTTGTAATGATTTGGGTACTTCAACGGTATTACCCCTTAATTACCATCTTAATTTCCACTAATTATTAGAATTATATATAACTAAGCTTTTTAATTTGCTCTTGTATTGCAGGCAGAGTTACAGAGAGGTGAAGCAGCAAGTTCAATAGTGTACTACATGCATGAAATTGGTAATAGTGAGGAGCATGTGTACAAATGCATAAGCAGTTTGCTTGACATGGAAGAAGATGAACAAAGAGCGAGTCATAGATTCTCCATTCACAAAAACTTTCAAAGACACAACAATTAACCTTGCTTGAATTTTCCAGTGCATGTGTCTGAATGGAAACGAGCATGGAGCCCCGGATACCAGATCAAAAAACCGAAGTCAGTCCTTGATAATTGTACTCTTTACACTCAAGAATATATAACACTATATTTGTAACATTAAAATTTCTCGAATAATGTTATTTATAAATAAATGTTTTTATAAAATTTATTTGGAATCATATAAATTTAAAAATATATATAATCAATTTAAAATTATATTGCACGGGTACAAGTAAGAGTTTTGTATCCAATACAGAATGAAACGCTGATATAATTACTTTATTTTTTAGATTGTTTACATAAACATCTATTAATCTTGTTCGGGTTGCCCAATGCACCTATCAATATGGAGATGGAGTTGGAAGGCCAGATAGCATATCAATGAACAAAGCCAATTCATTGATAATAGATCCAATTTTCTAGCTCCATGCAGCCAAATCAGTATCACGATTCAAGTTTGATTAGCCTAGTAATTTCCATTTCCGTCAGTTCATGTTGGCAAAAGATTAGTTATTCATCTATTGCCAATTAAGTATTATTAAATTTACTGTTCATAGAAAATCATGTTGATATATGTGGCTCATTATAATTAATCTTTTTCAAATAATCATCACTCATATTAATAATAACCATATTGCCACTTAAAAAATATAATTTTGATAAGACGAAAAAAGTGCCAATAATACTAAGCTATAGATATTTTTTTTACTTAAAGAACTCATAATAATTTTCAAAATTGTAAATATAGTTTGATAAATATTAATAAAACAAGCGCAAGGAAAATCAAACCCTTCTAGAATAGCATGTGTGGTCTTGAGCCTTTTAAAAGGACGGAATCACATTCTTGTTTTTATTTTTTTTTAAAAAGGTGGTGGGGTGTGGGGACAGAGGCACATCACCTCAAAATTTTCAAAAAATAAAAAAGGTCAGAATTTAATCACCTCGCATATTATCCTGTGTTTGCGTTTTTAAGGATAGTAGTCACCACAAACTTGACTTTCACTACCGAGCAATATCGTTAGTCATTCTACACAAAAGCTCATGAGACCTTCTGGTAGCAAAACGTACGAATATGATGTAACAACCGAAGACGGATCACATATTGGGCTGGTGTGTCCATATCAATACACAATAGCCCTCTACCTCGGCAAACGATTTTTTGTTTTTTTTAAAGATTTTGACAAGTAGGCTGAGTCTTGTCATTCGTCTAAACTTCTGGTAACTTGGCTGCCACTTCACCAAGATCCCTTTCCTCTTTTTTCTTCTCTTTATTTTTAACCACTCTTGTGTACTATATAAAGGGGCACACATATCGCATTAAACACAAGAAGTAACTTGCTTTATCCGGAATATAACGTAGACTAATAGCATGGCAAGTTATTTAATATGTTTGCCTTATCAATGCTCATCCTCACACACGCTAATTAGTACTAGATTTCCCCTAAAGAAACTACTCCCACCACAGAGAACATCTCTTGCCAATCCTAGACCTTCTCAGCTCACTTGTGCTGTCAACGCACAAGATTCCCCGTCAACACAAGATCGGCGATCTGCTAATTACCAACCAAATCTCTGGACCTATGATTTTCTCTAGTCACTAGAAAATAATCTTGCGGTAACATTTAAATTAACTTGATCTTCTTTTTTCTTAAACCACTTTCTTCTTGTAAACCTCCCCTCCCCCCCTTTCCCTTTTCAAAAAAATAAAAGAGAATTATGTGTATTTTACCACGCACATATTATCAACGTAGGTGAATTTTTTTTAAAATTTTTTTTAAGGTGCCACGTCAACATTTAACGGTCATGTCAGCACTTAACGTGCCACGTGGCCTTTTCTGTTAAGTCCAATTAACAGACATAAGCGGAGGACGAAAATGGCTGACAGAACAATCTTCCAAGGACTAAAATGTCGGTAAAAATCTTTGGAGGACTAAACTGTCACCGAACTTGTCTTTCAATTGTTTTGATTGCTTGGTTCTCACTGAAGGTACCCACCTTCCAATCTTCTTTCCCTTTTCAAAAAAATAAAAGAGAATTATGTGTATTTTACCATGCACATATTATCAACGTAGGTGGAGACACTACAAGAGAGAGCAAGAAAGCTGGAGGAGGAGGTACGACGTATGATTAATGAAGTAGATGCAGAGCCACTAAGCTTGCTTGAATTGATCGACAATGTCCAGCGGTTGGGACTGACCTACAAGTTTGACAAGGACATAAACAGAGCCCTTCACAGCATTGCTTCATTGGGAAATTTGAACGATGAAAATGAGAAAAGCCTATATGCTACTGCTCTCAGCTTCCGGCTTCTAAGACAACATGGCTTTGATGTCTCCCAAGGTTTATTATTCAACTTAAATTTCCAAGTCATAAATATTATGAGGGAAATCATAAATCATACGTAGGTTTCGAGAATTTTGATGAAAAGACACTTAGGTCAATTCCCTTAGCACTAGATAATTATTTTGTTTATATTTAAATATAATAATCACATACTAAAGATACTAATTACATAATATTAAAAGATATTTTAATCATCTGTCATTATGCTCTTGAGCATCTTTTCCTCGAAGTTCTTGCACTTGGGAATTTTCTCATATTTAATAATCAACACTATTTATAATCTAGAATCTAATAATTAGATTATGATTCTGTGTACTGCAGACATGTTCAGCAGTTTTAAGGATGATGAGGGAAAATTCAAATCTGAAATTAGGAATGATGTGGAGGGAATGTTGAGCCTCTATGAAGCATCACACCTCGCCTTTGAGGGAGAAAGCCTCTTGGATGAGGCAAAGACATTTTCAAGAACACATCTCAATCTAAAAGAAGGCTTTGGGACCAATATGGCAGAAAAAATCAGTCATGTGTTGGAGCTTCCTTACCACCAANTAATTGTCTTTAATGCAGTGTATAATGCTTTGGTTCCTGTCACCTTATCAATTAATTAAATGTAAATTTCACCATAATTCAAATTAACTACACTAAATTTTTGTTTCTCTACATTCTTCTTAAGTTTTGTCTAACCTAAGCAACTTGAAATCCTTAATCTAAGTTCCTTTTTCTTTTTGAGAAAATTTTTTTCCTAAGCTTGCTGCCAATATGCTATACTGGAAGGTAACATAATCTCATAAGTGTACTATTATTTTGAAATGTCAATTTCTTATTTTTTTACTATAGGTTTGGGCAACATAAAGACTCTTTAAGAGTTGAACTTAAGTTTCAATAGTTTTAATGGAACGCTGGATACGTGCCTTAACAATTTGACATCACTTCGAGCTCTTGATCTCTCATATAACTATTTAAGCGAGAACATACTATCACCTCTTATTACTAGACTTGTATCCCTTGAGTATCTTTCCCTTTGGAATAACACTCTTGAAGGCTCATTCTCTTTAAGCTTTTTGGCTAATCATTCAAAGCTTAAGGTATTAATACTTGGACAAATGGAAAGCAATAGGTTTCGAGTGGACACTGAAAATCCACCTAAAGGTATTGCAACACCTCCAAACTGGAAATATTTAGAAGTCTTGATGATGGATAACAATGAGTTCAATGGAACACTTGAAAATGGAATATTGAGTATGATTGATGTGTGTGAATTGGATATTTCTAACAACAAGTTACCAAGCAGGCCTCCTGCAGGGTGGATTAGCAAAGTTGGTTACTTTAGTGTGTCAAGGAACAAGTTTGAAGGTGAAATACCAAAAGAGTTGTGGAAACTTGAGCTTGGAGTTATAAATTTTTTTCATAATAGATTCTCTGGTGCAATACCTTCTTGCTTCAACACGTCATCGTTACAGTTTATTCATTTATAGGGAAATAGTCTCACTGGTACCATACTTGGAGAACTATCAAGATGGCCTAAATTAGTAACTACTGATTTGAAAAACAACGAACTTTCTGGAAGTATTCCGAAGGGCATTTATGGGCTTTAGGATTTGAAGTTCCTTTTACTGGGGGACAATGAGTTGCAAGGTAAACTTCCTAGTGAGATATGCAAATTAAAAGAACTTATTTTCTTAGATCTTTCACATAATAATTTCATAGGCTCCATACCCTCATGTTTCAATAATATATCCTTTTCCAAGGATATTGTTGATTTCATCTTTCAATCATTTGGTAGTATATCTGTGTCACCATATTCTCCATATTCATATGTGTACCATTTTGACGTGCAACATGATGAAAGTTTCTCTTTTTCTTTCGAAGAAGAAGTGCAACTTACAACAAAAAATTTAGTCCTCCCATATAAAGGTAATATCCTTAGTTATATGTCAGGATTAGATTTATCAATGAATCAACTAACCGGAGAGATTCCAAGTGAATTAGGAGAATCATCAACTCTCCTTGCATTGAACTTATCTCACAACCGTTTGAGTGGAACCATTCCTGAAAACTTCCACAAGTTGGAATTGATAGAGAGTTTAGACCTTTCTTACAACAACATGAGTGGGAACATCCCTGTCCAATTGCAAGATTTGAACTCCTTGGCCATTTTCAATGTATCCTACAACAATTTGTCAGGTGTAGCATCTGATCAGGGACAATTTGGAACCTTTGATGAAAGCAGCTATAAAGGAAATCCATATCTTCATTTGAAGAACAGTAACAGAGGCATTGCAACATTGCCAACTCCACCAACTCACTCCAATGACACAGAGAAAAATGAATATGCAATTGATTTCACGGCCTTTAGTTGGAGTTTTGCTGCATCCTTTATTATGGTGCAATCGATATTAGTGGCTGTCCTTGGGATCAACCCTCACTGGAGAAGAGCATGGTTTTATTTTATTGAGACATGCCTCTATAAATGTTGTGGTCAATTTCTCCCATATGCATTTTACTAGAAATCTAGCAGACCTAGAATAATTTGCTCATGAATGTTAGACATATTTTAATTGTTTTGATCAGTCATAGTTTGATGTATACTATTGGGGGTTGCTCATAGTTCACACCTCCCAGAAATAAACATACTCTTCTTATTTTAAAGTTATGATAATACTATGATGCAAATTTGATGTTCATAGTTCCAGAAAACTAATGATATTATATGTTACAGGTTTAAAAGAAGAAATTATTACGATTTGATCACTTTAATCTGTCAAACTACAAATTTATCTGCTGGACCTGTGGTGGACCAATCACTATATTATTTCTATTTTATTTTCCCCCTTTATGTTGGAAATTGTTCCAATATGTTCTTAATAAAAGTAGATGTAACTTATTTTAAGGAATGAAAAGTGGATTTCTTCATTAGAAATTCTGTTAATACGTTGCTTAATTTAGGTCCAATTTATTGTTGCATCATCAATTTCTTCTTTTGTAACTTATTTTTTTGCATTAACTTGACTGGCTAATATCTAATTTACAAGAAGCTTTTGGAATATAGCTCTTGTCTTGTGTGAGAAAAAAAATGCTCAAACTAAAACAGTCTTATCATGCAATGTTGTCATTGGAACACACAGAGAGGTGGAGATCTCATTGAACTTGAAGGAACAGAGTACTCTGTTTCACATTTTGCTCTGATGAGGTTCAAGTTAATGAGAGTCTTAGTCTTTCGCCAAAGTTTAATCACGGTTTATATGTTCCTTCCCCTGTATTCATATTTGGCTAGGATCACCTATCAATTATGATTATCCCATGTGAACTGTCTCTTAAGTTCATACAACTTATCAATGTTCCCCTTCATATTACACAAACAGTTCAAGGTTTAAACTTCATAATATTCCTGTGACATCTTTAGCTTTCCATATATGCTGATGGAAAAAATTCTCATCCCAACAATCAAAATAAAAATTTGAATTTCTGGTAGAAGGTTTATAATTTTGATACGATTGACATCATCTACGTTGATTAATAAATAAAAGTAATTCAATAGGGCAATAAACAATTGAATCTGCTGAATAATGATAGATGCTGTCTGTATTAGTTGGTAGATGTGAGAATGTAGTTTGTAGAACACCTTCAATCGCATTGTTCCATTAAAAAAAGCCATATAATTTGGTTCACAATTGTGTTAGAGGGTTGAGGGATTCCAACATTTGCTAGTCAATAAATGGGTTAGCACTTGAGCATTTTACTTGATGGTAATAGGGTGAGGAATGTTGTGGGTGCTAATGCTAGAGAATCATTAACGTTTACTTCAGTTGCTTTTGGTCAAGTCTGGTGGCTTAGGAACCAAAAGAGTCATAACAGTGATGTTTCTTTTTCTCCTTTAGAGGGAATTGTTGATCAAGTGGAGTAATGTAGCACTTAAGCATTTTACTTGATGGTAATAGGGTGAGGGATGTTGTGGGTGCTAATGCTAGAGAATCATTAACGTTTACCTCAGTTGCTTTTGGTCAAGTCTGGTGGCTTAGGAACCAAAAAAGTCATAACAATGATGTTTCTTTTCTTTCTGATCAAGTGCAGTAATTTATTTATTGATCAAGAGAATTGTGGGTGCTAAAGATAGTGGATAGTTGGGAGGTGCTCAAGAAGGGTGGTGGCTTGTAAGTAAATGTAAATGTAGATGCAACCATTCACATAATGGTGCCTAGGTTGCTGCATTATGTGTGGACCATGAACATAGGGTTGTTTTTGCAGTTACAGAGAAGCTTCTTACAGCTCTTGTCTTTTTTTGACTCATGGATTAGCTAGGAAAGCATCTTGGACTGAAACTACTGTTGCCCATGATCTTGTTAGCTGGACTGCATATAATGCATAAAAAAAATACTAATTTGTTTAGACTTTTAAAGGGCTTCGTGTATAGTTTGTAAGGTTTTTTATTTTTATTTTTATTTTCCTTTTTACCATTTGAAACTTTGAATAAAATATAATGGGCATGCTTAGTACTTTGTGTCAAATACTTACTTCAAATTGGCAAATAATTCAAACTAAGTAACTAAGAACCTTTTATTGACAACATAATCTTATGATGTTTTTCATATAGTAAGGGCATTTGCATTTAATTGAATAACTATTTAGCAATTACTATTGTATTTAATTTTCAAATGAACCTCCATTGACTGGTTGTTTATTTACTTATTTAATTATTTAATTTTGATTAGCAACTGAGTGGTTGTTTATATATATTATAGAACCCTCCAAATGCTTTGCGATATTAAAAACTTAATGATTATTCTCCACTTTTTTAATTCAAAAAATAAAGGTTTTAATTTTTTTTTTGATAAGAAATAAAAGTTTTAATTTTATAGTTTGGTTTGTGACGAGAAAATTGTAATTGTGACATTGAAATTTGTGATTTGAAATTTTTAGACCCAACGCTTTGTCTAAACATGTTTGGAGCAAATGCACTTTAAACACGTAAAGGGTACAACAATGCAATTTCTTCTGTCAATTACCCAATGTGTTATAAGATGCTCCTCAGTTGTTAATTTCAATAAGATTTGAACACACCCATAATTCTATTTCAACTAGTCTCAATGAGATTTAAACACGAAATTCCTAAAATAGAAACATGAAATCCCTAAGATAGAATACTCAATGCTCAATTATTAAGGTGTTCTCAAGAACTAAAGAATGTTTAGATTTGCAAATGTGAAATTGAAACTCAAAGTTAAGCATCATTCGTGAAGATTTATTGCTTTCATTGAATCGACTACCCAATGAGCTTTCTATAGTTAATACATGTATATAATTTGCCCATGGATAAATTTACGAATTTGAACTTCAAAATTTTGATCGTTCTGTGAATATGATTATTAAATTTTATATTGGATAACTTTAAATCCCTAATTCACGAATTTTGTTCATATATCCAAGACTCAGTTACAAATAGGAATCTAATTACATAGTGCAATGCTATATGAAGTAAAAAGGTCCATTCCACCGTACGAATGAATTCCAGCCACTGCATTCCGGTAAAATGGGGCAAGAACTTAAAGAATTTCTACCATTCGAGATTCAGAAAAACCCAGGTGTATGTATCATTACGAACCTTTTAGTTTCTCGTCTTCACTTTTCACTTTCAGGTATTGTTGCTGAAACTACATGCGGAACAACTCTGTTTTGGTCCTTACTAGTACTTACTGTATTATTTAGTTTACCTATACTATGATCTACGGAAAATGTAAAAATTGTTAACTTAGGAAAAACATTAAAAAAAAAAAAAAAAAACTGCAAACTTGTCCCAAGTTGCTATATGCTGGAACAGAGTAAAAACAATAGCAGGCAGACAAAAAGATATCACCAAAATGCGTTCTAAGTTATTCAGACAGAGTAGAAACAATATAGATGGTTTTTGAGGAAACTTCCATGGAATTATCCAGACAGAAAGAGCCATCGAGTTACATACCGTGTAGTATTGTGCAACTTTAGACAGCAATAACTTGGTGAAGAGTACCAAGTTTCAACCATTTTTGTTCCTTAATTTCCCCTGGAGGTAAAATGATTGGAGTAAATGCACTTTGAATGCGTAGAGGGTACAACAATGCAATTTCTTCTGTCAATTACCCACTGTTCTATAAGATGCTCCTTATTTGTTCCTTTGAATGAAATTTCATTTCAGTAGAAAATAAAAAATAAATAGATAATTTTTCATTGCTAACTTTACCTAATATAAAAGAATATCAAGTAAAACATAAATACCGGTGGTAAAATTTTCACAATCCAACGCAAAAGATAACGTTTGTTCATCATATCCTCAAAAATTGAGGAAGTGAGGATGCACTTGGAGATAGAGGATTCAAGGCAACTTTGGTTGAAACATTGAATTGAGATTAATTACCTTTTTTTTTTTTTTTGAGGNGGCAATGATATTAATTACTTATAGCAGCAAGTCAAGTGAATTGAACTTTTTATTCGAAAATTTCCTTTCTGATTGAAATAAAGACCCTCCAATCTAATATCCCCTATTTCTTGTTTCTTTCTTCTTTTTTTCCTCTTTAATATAGAGAATATAAATCCATTTATTAGTAACAATAATAATAGCAATTTATAATAGATTGTGAAACTAATATTTTGAAATTTATCTTGAAGGTTATAGAAGTATGTCAATATTAAAGATGTTGGAGACATTAGATCTCAGTCACAATAGCTTTGATATGAGCATCATAAGACCATTGAAAACTCTCACATCCCTCAAAAATCTTATACTTGGCAGTAATTTTATTGGAGGAGAATTTCCTACACAAGGTATGCATTTATATGAACTGTAACTCAAAATTAATAGACATTAATTCCGTTTGCAATCTAAGTAATATATAAGGAAATGACTATCTGCATCATTTTGTTCAGACTTATCAGTTTTACAAAACTTGGAAATGTTGGATTTGAGTTACAATCAACTTTGGAGTCCCTCTACAACCAAAGGTACGCACGTGTGTGTGTTGTTACAATGCGTAACAATAGTAATTTGTTTAGACTTTTAAAGTGCTTCGTGTATAGTTTGCAAGGTTTTTTATTTTTATTTTTATTTTCCTTTTTTCCATTGAAACTTTGAATAAAATATAATGGCCATGCTTAGTAATTTATGTCAAATACCTACTTCAAATTCGCAAATAATTCAAACTGAGTAACTAAGAAGCTTTTCTTGACAACATAATC